>CAUYRT010072885.1:0-48750 GCA_963574885.1 Lepilemur ruficaudatus
AGCATGCCTATATCCATTGTCTAATTCCATCCACCTGTTCAACTTGTTGAAGTCAGAAGAGAATTCAGTAACAACAGTAGTAGAAAACGAAGAGAAACATGTACAGAAAACAAAGAAAGTGACCTGACAAACCCCAAATGACTATTTGGTTCACTAATATTTTTAACCAAATTATCTCAACAATTTAGTGAAACTGGATGTTTTCTATGTGATACCAACATGAGTAAAGTTGTCCCTGGGTACCCATGAAGAATTGGTTCCAGGAACCCCACCCCCACACACATCACTTCATTTGACTGGATTCAACATAATACTCAACATGGGACAAATTGAGGTTTTGCTTTTCAGAACTTTGTAAGATTTTGTCCCCTATATATTTTTGATTCATGCTTGGTTGAACCCAAGGATGTGGAACCCACAAATACGAACAGCCAAGTGTATTCAATTACATTTTCATTTCGCCGCTGGCATTCACATTTAATTTAGCATTGATTGCTAACTTTTAAGCAGCAGACACCATTCTGGGAGTTAGAGATATATAGGTTAACATCATGAGGACCCTGACCTGGAAAAGAAATTGAGTGTTTATGCAGGAGACAGAAACAAATCATTTTAAGGCTTGATGGAAAATACTAAGGATTATTAGGAAAAAAATGCATGGGAAGGAGTATAAATTCATTCAGGAGAGAAGGTTGCAAGAATCAGAGAAGCCTCGTTAGGATTAGGTGACACTTTAGCTTCTTGAAGGACACGTAGGAGTTTTCCATGCAGCAACCTGTGAGGTGTTCCAGGAAACGGGAATGCATAAGCAAAGGGGGGAAGAATGGGCACACCTGCTGTGTGTGATGAGATCAAGGCAATGCAGCTGGCAAACCGTGAAATGCAAACTGAGAAAAAAAGGAAGATTGCACAGATGCAATTGGTGGGAGCAAAACTATACACACACACACACACACACACACACACACACACAACAAGAAACTAGAGAGCTCTACAAAGGTTTATGCAACAGAATCCCATGATAGCAGATCTGTTTTAAAAGATCAGACTGCTGGAGGACAAATACTAATGAGCAGGTTACAGTCCATACAACCATGTGGTTTTATTAAGCACAGCATATTCAGGTACCTGGAATGTCATTATAGGATGCAGTCACCCTACTTTATTTTACCCATTTATCCCCAACTTCTCCCAGGGCTGACATTCAGCCAAAGTACAATTGATTGCGCTATTTCCATTCCAGGTGACAGAAAGCCACTAGCTTGAGCCGCATACCAGCTCCCACCTGCTGTTTCAGTCTTGTTGGTCCCTTTGTGGGCACTCCACAAAGATTCCCAAGATACAATGGGAAATCTACAGGAACCTGCTCTAAGACTCTGGCATCTCCTTTCTGGTGGGTGGGTACCCAAACTGTGCAGGCTGTTAAGTATTTTGAATATCATCCCTGTTCATATTCTACCTCTCATTTTACACAAGTCTCCACCTTGTTCTCGACTCTTTGGTCTCTCCTTGGTTTATCATCCTGCTCCTTTGTCTTAGGACTTGGTATTAGCATTGTGTCTCCCTAGCTACTGACTTTTTAGATTTACCCTATGACCTAACTTGGAGTCACTTGACATTTTCTTCTTGCTTTAGACTAACTTGTTATCACTGTTGAAAACCACTTCCAAAATGTGGCCTTCATATGACAGGACAGACTCCAGCCAGTTCTTACTTGTAACACTGAACAGACAGGTATTTCTGACAATAGTTCATGCAAAGATGCCAGGGTTTGATCTAGAGTACATGGAAGAAAGAATGAGATGTAGTAAACAGATTTGAAAGCTACCTACATGATAAAGTACAATGGATTTTAAAAGGATTAGTATGTATAATTAGAAAGGTGAACTGGCTAGAGCATTGGCCAGCAATATCATTTTGAGGCTTTTGATTTTGATGATATTAAGATGGAAAGTGTTACTATCATTTGACACAGAAAAACAAGGAGGAAATGCTAGTTTGGGAAAAAAGAAAGTAAGTTTAATTTTGAACAAATTTAGCTGTAGTGCCTACGAGACCATAAGCAAGCCTATCAAGGTTGCCAGTTTCTGGTAGTCATTCCATCTGTTTTTCCTTACGGGTCCAGGAATAGTAACAACTGTGAGATACTGCACTACCCTTTCTATACTCTGCTCACTTTTGTATAGAGTCCTTTTATCCTCGTCTGAGTGCGCCCCCTATTTCCTGCTAGGATCCTGACTGGTAGAGAAAATTTCCATGTAACTGATAGGAATTGGAACCAGATTCTATGGAATGAATAGGATAGGGGGAAATGAGATAAAATGAAGAGAAGATTTAAACCCATGTTCCCTCAAACTCAATTTTTCCAAAAATTAAGACTTCAACCTATGAGTATGCGTAGAAGATATAGGTCAAGGAATTACGAATATGTAAATAGAAATTAAATCGATGGGAGAACACATTATGTAAGAAGAATATTTGGTGTAAAAAGAGAAATAATTTTTTTTTTTTTAAAAAACACCTCTATCTATAGGGCTGGAAGAGAGAGAATATGGATAAAGTAGAGCAAGAAGAAATAGAGTTAGGAGAAGAACAAACTATGCCTGTCACAGAAACTGATGACAGCAGTTAAAGGAAAGAAGTTGTCATTGTTATGAAATGATGCAGGGGGCTCAGATAATAAAATAAAATAATAGAGGGTCCACTGATACAGACTTATATCCAGACCAAGTTCAGTGCCACAAAGAAGGTGGCAGACTAGTTACAGTTTGGTTGAGGAGTAAAAGCAACAAGAAGGAAAGGACACTTTGGTTTAGGAAGTGGCCCAGGCAGCCCCCCACAACAAAGAATTACTCAGCTTAGAATGTCAATAGTGCCAAAGCTGAGAAACCCTACTTAACGGTCAATTTTGGAATACATTCAGTATCATTTGACTGTTTGCTCTTCCATAAAATTTCAGCCAGGTAGGGAAGGTCCATGCATTCATTCAGCAAATACTTACTGATTATTTACTATATGCATAGCACTGCGTGAAGCACTGTGATACAACAGCGTATAAAAAGGAACACAATCCTTCAAGGAGCTTAGAATCAAATGGAGAAAGAAGACTTTAATCTACACTAACTACACAAGTGAATGCGAAATAGAACGTGTGTTGAGTGTGGCTATTAAAAAATTAGGACTTAAAATGGGGGGTGGGTCCAGCCAATGAGATCGGAAAAGATCTACCTGAATGAGGATTCAGTAGGAATTAAGTGAGGCAGGAAGAAAGCTGAATGCAGAGTAGATGGCATGTACGGAGGTTGGAGATCTGAGGAACCGGCTGACCCTGTCCATGTATGTATTCAAATTGCAAAGTATGTGATTTCCTTCTTAGGGTATTTTTATATTATGGTTGAATTTTTGTTTGAAACTGTTGTTAACTAGAGAATTGTTCAGAACCAATAACTGTTTCAGATTCCTTTCAAAGTTTCTACACCTATGGGGAATGCTCTATAAATGGCCCTAATTATTATTAGCTCAATGGCTAATCATGCACAAAATTTAGATCTTGAAGTTATTTGGCAATTTCATTCATATTAAAGAAAAGTTACATACATGTTGTTGGAGACAGCTGAGGGTGGCAGTTCAAAAAGGAGCTGTCCCAAGTCTCGATCTTATATTCTAGTTTGTTTCATCTGCAATGCTTGGCTCCAACGCTTTGTATCACAATACGAACAGAGACTCCAGAGCACACTGGGCAGGTGGGTGGAAAGCACACCAAACAGAGTAGCAGGACAACTGCCCTGCCCCACCTCTGCTCTAATTGCTCCATGATAATCAGAAACTTCCTAAAACTGTGCATCTAGCTTTTTTATGCTAACGGTTTACTGATAATATACTTATTCTACATTTTTAGGGAAACAATGATACCATGTCTTTGAAACCACACTAACATGATTAAAGTACTATGCAAATATAAAGACATACACAGCAATTGGAAAACAAGAATTGAGAATTCATAGCATAAGAAGCATCCATATGAAATACAAAATGCAAAACACTGGCCAACATCCAAAGAGAATATCAACTATAATAAAATCGATAAGCAGGCATTTACTCTTGGAAGCACAGTTCAGACAGGGGAAGGGCACTGTGTGATATCCACTGTTGAGACTGTGCCTGAGAAGGCTATGGAGGGAAGCCTATCTGGGGAGCAGCCTCAGAGGCTCTGGTAAAGAAATCAGCATCCAGCAGGTGACAAAGTGGCATCAAGTTCCTGATGGGGCCGATGTATTGATAGCCTCAAATCATATAACTCTAAAGCTGCTTTGTGATAGGTAAAGACAAAAAATACCCACTTCCATCTTTAGTCAGACAAGCTCCACAAGTGCTCCCTCAGCTGTGGTACTTTACAAAATAAAACCTCTAAGCCAGCCAAATTTAACTGCAAAAACATTTATCAGAAAACATCTCACACATTTGCTTCAGAATTATGGAGCTGGATATGGCCAGTAACTAATCCCTGGCTAATATTTAGGCTTTAATGTTACACAGCTTGGCTGAAAAATCAAGTGAGAGGAAAATGAACTTGTTATTTCCCTGTATCTGCTTTCCACAGGCATTTATCAAATGCCTACTCTTTGCAAAGCACTTTGATAAAAATTGTGGGAGCAAATGTTAGGTGATTAAATAATTGCTAATATAAAAAAGCATATTTAGGTATAAATAGCATTGTAGGAGAGTCAACAGATCAAGCTTCTACTTTTAAGTTGTGCCTAACATGCTCATGCCTGAGGCTGGCAACTTATATCTGTATACCTAGTTGTAAAAAAAAAGAATGTGGATTGGAATCAAATAATAATAGTAAGCACATTTATATTTTATTATGTGCCTATTATGAATAAATCCTATATCACAAGTTTTTACATTCAACATCTTAACATTCACAGAAAATGTTTGAGATAGATGTTCATATTTAATGGATAAGTAAATGGAGTGAATTCACACAGTCAAGTTTACAAAGTTAGAAAGATACAGACAGAGCTGGGATTGAAGCTCATTCTCTCCCTATCACCTTAACCCTTTCCCATGTAAGTTTAAGGAAATTTGTTGAACAAGTAAGTGTTAAACCTTACTATTATCTGGAAACACTCTATACATGTGTAGCATTATTTCATAGCAGTCACTTTTTCAGATAAAGTCTTTTGGTTTATCCTCAGTCTCCACTCATTTCCTTATGTATTTATATCAAAAAGTTATTGAGTTACTCAGTAAATATTGGTAAAAATCATGAGGAAAATATTAATTTTAATACTACCAATTGCATCCAGATTCATGAGTTTAGCACTTGTGAGAAAGCTTTAAACTTTCAACTCTCTCTTTCAACATATAGCATATTTTTAACCTTGAATGTTATGCACTGAAAGAAGTGAAAGTTGAGTTGATAAATTCTCTTGGTTTAATTTCGTACACTCACAATTTAAAAGCCAAAGAATGGGTGGAAGGTTGTAACTGACACAGTAAGTCAATTAGACTGTTACAAAGATTAGTCATAAACAAGGAATGACGTATGAAGATGTGTGTGGCTTTCATTACCGTTGTCCCTTCTTTCTTGGAATTAAGTCAGTATGAGGGTGCAATATTCATAGCTGTTCTTGACACTACATTTACAATTGTAACAGTAGACGCAAGATTCATACCCTTGCTACTTTTCAACCTTTTTTCTCCAAGATGCATAAAATTATATGGTAATCTAAGTATTAAACAGAAGAGATAATAACTGACATTTCAGATCTAATCATCGTTATAAATCAGATAATTTTATATCTCTGCAGATATATTAATCTAAAAATCCATTTGAAGCAGTGGGAATTGAATAATGATATTCATTTCAAATTATTCTCCTAGGCAAATCTCTAGCTATAGCTAGTTTAAATCCCGTTGTTTTTTATTTTTTCTTTCAATATAAGGAAAAAGAATGAAATAAAAAAATTTTGATAATGAAGAAAAATTTCATTTCAGAACACATACTATCACAGCTTTATTTATAAAATTTCAACAAATTATTCTATGCCTGATAAAAGGTCATATTCAGAGAGCTATATTCATGAAGTTGAATTAACTTCCATTTCCAGGCTAAAAAGAAAAATATTGGAATGGACCATTTCCATCAATTCCATTAATTGCAGGAATTTGACATTTGGCACATATAACCAGTTCTACAATTTTGACTGAATTCATTAGTGTGTTTAGTCAAATAAATTGATGATTTAGTCAAACTGTGTTAATCAATTTTAATGAAAAATAATGGTTGCTTCAGCCTTTTTAAAAACAATTGATAAAAGTAATTTTCATAAATATATGTAATTTATAAAAAGAAAATAAAAGTTAATAAAAGTGCATGGGGAAAAGGGGGCAATGAAAAGATAAGAGTAGGAAAAATATATGAAGCCAAATTCATTCCATAATATATTAAACATAAGCTAGAAGCAGATTATGAATTTAGTTCTAAATTTCCAACAGATAGTGCTAACAGTGAGACAGGGCCAGCCACATAATTCAGTGTCATTATGATAGAAATTATTAATAATTGATTGCTCAATTAATACCAACTATTTCTAGTACTGGGATCAATGAGAAATTTTTCTTAAAGCAATAATGCATTAGATAATGCCCACTAGAGCATACTTAAAGTATACATTGTTAGTAAACTACCACATAACTTTAGCTAGAATATATTTGATCAAAAATATGTAGACAAAGCACTTTACAAGAAATTATAGCACAATTTTACTCATGTACAAAAATGTAAAAATGTGACACAAAATATGAGTAAATCAATTCTAATAATATGTAAAATAATATCAATAACAGTAGAAAAGATAAACAATTTTTATTTTATGTTCTTACTGTTATGTGTTTTATATCTGTAGACATATTAATTCACAGAAATCTCTAGGGAAAATTATGATAGACTTTCAACTGGAGTAAAAAAATTATTAGGTGTGTTTAATTGAAAACTAGTGTTTGTGTAGCACACCCTAAGCTTATCTTGTTCTGTGTGTGCTATTTTATAACTCTGTAAGTTGTAGAAAACTGAGAATGATGCAAATAATTCTTGACTATAGAAGTGCAAGTAATTTGTATATGGTGGAATGCAATTTATTATTGCCCTTTGGATAGACCCATTTGACATCTCTTCGTAAATTCATTTCTGTCTTGCTTATTGCCTGTACGTGTGGTACTTCTAACTCTCCTTTGAATCAGTTGTGACAACTTGCTAGTTCCCTCAGTAATTAATTGGTCAAATATAATTATTGGCACATGGTCATTTCATATTTATATGAGAGTCAGGATTTTACTTTTTTCTTTAAAAATACTTTATTAGGTTTATGTATATAAATATATATATATTTTTAATGACTGATGAAGAAGGAATTCTCTTACATCTGTTGTACAGAAGACAAAGTTGAAGCATAAAGATGTTAGGTAACTTTCCAAAGGATAGTAAGTGGAATGACCAGAATGTGAACATTAGGATGGTTACGGTTATGCCAACATTATTATATGTATTATCGTAATTGATATAGAAACAGATTAAGAGAGAACGAAGATTTAATGATCATCACAAGAGATACAGAAAGAACATTTCATAAAATTTTACATTCATTTGTTCTCACTGCAGCTGACCAACCAAACAAACCCTTTTAGCAACCTCAATAAAGAAACTGGAAGCAAATATCATGTTTTAATGCTGACATATTAAAATATCTCCCAAGAAAGTTAAAAAGTATCAAAATACTACCATCTCCCACAAGGGGCCCTTATACAAGAAGATACAGGCAGTGCTTTCAGATGGAGAATAGCATTCAAGGATTAGAGTAAAAATCTTATTTACTGATAATGTGATATTTAAATAGAATATGCTAAGAATTTCCCAAAAAATTATAAGAATTAGTAGACAAGTTTAACAAATGTTCTAGAAAATAAGTTAAATTTTCAAAAATCAGTAGCATTCACAAATACAATTAGTTAAAAAATTAAAAATATATAAAAAAGAAATTCATGTTAGCAAAATAAAATATACTTAGGAACAAATCTGACAGAAAACATATATCTACTAGAAAAAAAATATTATTGAGAACATAAAAGAAGGTACATCAGAGTTATAATGGCTATTAGGTTACTTAAAATAATGCTACTTCTCCAAATTCATATAGAAAGGTCCAAATATGCTATTATTAAAACAAACAAGCAAGCAAAAACCAAGGAAGACGTTTCCCTAGTGTGTCCAAGATTTAGAGTAATGTTATTTGTCTATGGTAATTAGAACAAGATGATATTTGAACATGAAAAAACAGAATATAAGGTTTAGATACTGATAAACATACAGACTGTGTTATATTTTAGAGGAGATATCACAAATTATTGAAGAAGAGAAGAATCTTTTAATAAACATTGAGATAATTGGTTTTCTATTTGAAAAAAGTAAAATAGCATCAGATGCCTTCATTGAATCACATACAAAACAAAATAAAATTTTAAAACAATTAGTAGAATATATGAGACTGATTTTAAGATCTCAAAGTAGTAAAAGATTTCTTAAATCAGACTCAAAAGGCAAAAATGATACAAACAATAATGAATATATTTGTAAAAAAAATCAAACACTTCTTTAAAACAAAGGACTCCAATAACAAAATTAAAATGAATAGACAAGTAAAAAACTAGGCAAAGATATTTTCAGCATAAAAATGAGGAATAAATAATGCATGGTGAGGAGGGAGAAATGCACATATAAAGAATTCACACACAAATCAGTAAGAAAAGATAATATGAAACAATAGAAATTAGATATAGGATATGAATAGGCAATTCACACAAGAATAAAGAGAAATGGTCAATAAACATATGAAGATGTTCAATCTTAACAGTAATCAGAAAAATATAAAACCACATTGAGATGCCATTTCATCCCCCATGAGATTTCATTTTTAAAAGGAAGAAATTTGACAATAACCAGTCTTGATAAGGATATGCATTGTAAGGAACTCTAAGACCCTACTGCCCAATACCATGAATGTTTTCAACCACTCTGAGGAAGGGTTTGTCACAGATAGTATGTTATTTGTGTGCACTCGTCAGTCCCCAAAATAGCTCAGGAAATATTCAGTGAAATTATCATCAAAGATTTACACCAGTCATTGAAATTAAAATAAATCTCACGGTTAGGTACCAATAAAATATTTCATCTTGAGCATTATTTGGAGCATCCTCATAAATAATCTGTTGGCAAAAGACCTACTTAGGTGACTACATTGTTTAATTTCCCAGTAGATTTTTTAACTACCATCCAGTGACATGAGGCAAGTCTGCTACTTAAATAATAGTTGTGGTTTCAGAAAAGTTGACATGTAGCACTTCATCTTTGCAAAAATTAATTAACAAGGTCAGTTGGCTATTAAAGCAATTAAGTTGTTAGAGTTAATGTAACAGAATCAGATACTTTAGACAATGATGGGTCAAGATCCTTCATGGAATGAAAACTGAGCTTTGGTGGTACCTTGAAGGAGACTCAACCTTAATTTCAGGAAAAGAAATGTGGAAAGTCAAAAGAATTGTCACCACGGCCTGGAGTCTGAAGTTTCATAGTATTATGTTCTCCTATTAGAAGCAAACAGAGGACTAAAAGGACCTAGACTCAGCCTTATCACATTTCTCTTGTTATCTAAAAACTAAATCCATGTTCTAGATGTGAAATTAGCATCTCCTCTTCTTCTTAGGCTGTGATATTCAGAGCAGGCACAGATGACCTAAAATAAATCTTGAAAATTAAGATGGTCTTCCAGCAGGGGCACAAGTGCTGTCTATTCTGACTAGCCCTCTCACTCTGGTCTATCTGCAGAGGAGCACTGAGAGAAACTCCTGGGATTCTGCTCAAATGGAAGGAGGAACCATCTGGAAAAGTGGAATTAAGTATATTAGAGACAGGTTGGTGCCAGAAGGTTAACTATTATTCTTACATGGTCCCTTCTCTGGAGATCAAATTCTATTTGATTCTTCAGCAAAATCAAGTCATGGTTGGGGGAGTATGAGAGAGTGCAAAAAAGACCCTCTTTGAAGAAGTCTTCATATTTTTTGTCTTAGGGTTCATGGTTGCAACTGGAATAGTTCATCCAAAATCTGATGTCTAACATATTTTATATATATATATGTGTGTATATATTATATATATAAAGATCACAGCTTTTTAAAACATGATTTTTAGAACTAAGATTACAAAGATAAAACTAATATTAATACTGCAAAACAAACATCTCATAAAACTTTTGGATAGTGTGAGATACCAGAAAGTAATACTATTACAAAAAGTCAAATTATTCTATGATACCTACCCAGGGATAATTAGTTCTCACTGGAGCATTGATCTGTGTGATTCCCATGTCTCCAGGTTCAGGATAAATTGCAGGGAGATTTTAAGTCAGCAGTGGCTTCTCGTACTAGGGAGCAAGCAGTGGCGGTTAAAGGGCAAGGAGAAGGCCTATGACTGCCTGCTGTTGGATTGGACTCTTTCAAATCAACACCACCTCTCTGGCTATGTTTCATAAAAGTCAGCATAAAAGGCAACCAAACTCAACGAAACTTAAGGAAAACTATAGGATAACAAGAAAGAGTATGTAAGTGGTATGTGAGGTGAGAACATGTGTATTAAAAAGTAATTAAAATAAAATAAATAAGAGAAAGAGTAGCAAAAGCAAAAATAAAAAATATAAAGAACATATTCTAATTAGAGGATTAAAAGATCAGAAAATAAGTCAATGGTAAAATTGGAATGAAAAAGTTAAATATGAAAATCAGTGGGTTTAAGGACCTATGGCAATAATTGAAAAGTAAGAAAAATAAAGACAACTGAGGAAAGCTGTGTGTGAATAACAGTTCAAACAGTGGGAAGATGATAGACATAGATGAGGAAAATAGAGGAATAAAAAAATTACTAGATGTAAACAACGAGTCAGAATTTCTAACACAGTTGTTGGAGCTTCCTTGGCAGATATTCCCACTTAAAGGTGATACTCATGGACATAATTTAGGGACCCACTCAATTATCATTCTCTTAAGGGTCAGGCTCATAAAGCCACTAAGTAAAGTGGTAATGACATGAGTTTCTGACACAGAGCTACAAAAGTTTCTGGGTTACAGAAGCAACTGCCACTAATCCAGTTTGGTATTGCCTGGACCACTGTTTTCCATTCACAATAGTTATTTGGAATGGCAATTTGAGCAGCTCTCCTCTTTAAAATGGTCAGCATAGTCATGATTTCACATGACTCACATAAATGGACACCAATGAGAATTCCATCCAAAAAGGCTTCACCCAGTTGTGGAGGAATTTTCCAGTGAGGAAGAGCTTCCATGAATGACCCAAGGGAAATTGCACACTGCCTGTTCAACACAATTGCTGGATTAAGATTAAACTTTGAGTCCATAAAGAGTATAGAACCAACCTCTACTGGAACTATATAAAGACAGGAATTTTCTAATAATCTGGAAATGAAAACAGGGTTGCCAAATGAGATTAGACTCAGGGATCTTCCCATGTCATTCTGCCTCACTTGTTTGACTGCCCTGTGAAACAGGTGCTGGATGTGGAGAGATAGGAACATTCATAAGCTGCTGGTGGGACTGCAAACTAGTACAACCTCCATGGAATTGGTATGGTGATACATCAAAGAACTAAAAGTAGAACTACCATTTGATCCAGCAATCCCACTACTTGGTTTACTCAAAAGAAAAAAAGACATTCTATAAAAGAGACATCTGCACTGGAATTTTTATAGCAGCACAAATCACAATGGCAAAGATGTGGAAAACCCAAGTGCCCATCAATATATGAGTGGATTAATAAAATGTGGCATATGTATACCATGGAGTATTACTCAGCCATAAAAAATCATGAACTAACACCTTTTATATTAGATTGGATAGAGCTGGAGACTATTCTTCTAAGTGAAGTACCACAAGAATGGAAAATCAAACACCACATGAACTCACCGTTAAGTTAGAATTAATCAATTAACACTTATGTGCATACATGGAAATAACATTCATTGGAAATCACACAGGTGGAAGTGGGGAGGATGGTATGGGTAAATTCATACCTAACAGGTACAATTTACACTATCTGGGGGATCGGCACACTTATAACTTTGACCCAAATGGTACAAAAACAATTCACGTAACTAAAATGTACCCCTGTAATTTTCTGAAATTAAAAAAAAAAAAAACTAAGGCAAGACAGTGAACAAATTCTGCTTCAATCATAGACAAATTTATAATGACTGCTTTTCTGATGATGATAGTCTGTTGGATTTTTCTCCCCCCTTTCCAGGACCATTAAATGAATCAAAGCTGACCAAGACCTTCACTTAAAAACAGAATCATTGGTTCACCAATTTTACTTTCTCCAGAAAGTAATTGGTAGAAATGGATTCTTCTTACCATACTATTTTCTAATTAAGGACACAGAAAAAAGATGTAGAAACTGAAAGTGCTTTTCCTTATTGCATAATGAAATTCAAATGTGCTGACCTCCTGACCATGATGTATAAGTGTAATGATTTTAAAATTACTTTTGCCTGCTGAGTTGTATATTCTAGCCTGGGACTAACTAATTATCATTTTAAACTGAACAGATTTTGTAAATGAGTGTGCTTTGATAGTTTATTCTTTTCTTTGTGAATACTATGAAAGGCAGGAACAGTTTCTCAAATAAAACGAATTAAACATCTGTGCTTAGGATCATCTCAGTGTTAAAACACTTGTTTTCTCATAAAGATAGTTTTATATCTCGACAAGCAAATGCTTCAGAGGAAGAGCAATTTGAAGGACAGTAGGAAGTTCCCATTATTCATAAAATTAGCTCCTGTTTTTATTTTTTCATTTTTACCAGATTTGTCCTTTAAAGTTAAGAATCTCCCTCTTAATTTTTTTTTTTTTAATTTAAATCCACTGGTAGTTGGGATACATTTGCCTTGGTAGAGATGGTTTATCAGATCCTTCCCTCTAACCGACAAGAAATTAAGAGTGTGCTCTGTGCTGGGATAGATGTGGGGTTTGTTTGAGACCTTAAAGGAAAGTCTCAATTAGCAGGAAGTGTGACAGAGGGTGAAGGCAGGGGAGAGAGAACTGGAGACAGGAAAAAGAACTTTAATGCAGTTGACCTTTGTGAATCATAACAAGTCTAACGTGATCCAGTTCTTGCAGGTATGGAACGCAGATGTATAAAACACGAACTAAACTAGGATACGGATGTTCAAGGAATGTTGACTATTGTTATTCTCCAATTCTCTAGTGTCAAATATACATCAAGTTCAAGGAAATCACCTGAGTGGTTAACCCTGCTCCCACTCTTTGCTGCCTCATCTTTTTTTTTTTTTTTTTTGCAGTGGCTGTGACCCTGCATTGATCTCCTGGCTTCCAGACTGTTTACTTGGGAGATCAGACTTGAGACCCACCCAGTTTTCTTCTGATCTTACACACACTCAGATAAACCCATGTCACACAGTATTATGTCACCTATTTGTATACTTGATTTTATTTTCCTAGGTCAGATGCAGACTCAGGGAAGAAAGCTTCAGGGAAGGCAACCACCAGAGGATCAGTTTTACAGGAAATGTTTAAAATGAGAAAGAAACGATGAATCAAGGGGGAGACTGGTAGAGAGACAGCTTACGGTCCAGTGTGTGTCACTAGATTTGGCTCTTAATCATTCAGTGGTTGGTCCAAGTTAGAATGAACCCAAGCATCAGACTTAATCTTGAGTCTGTAGCAGCAGCAAATAGCTCAGTGTTCAAATGAATATGTGATCAGTTTCCAAATAATGTGAATACCAAGTGGAAACTGTTGATGAAATGAACTTGTATGCCAGTCACTTTTCTACTCCACCCACAAAGTGATAAAAATAGGAATTCTACTTCTAGGATTATTTTACTCAAAAGCTGATTACCAAGCAATTCCCGCTGTCAGAATGTGGTTAAAGTGAACTCCTAACAAACAATACTGTAAAAATGTCCTGAATGCCAACCTTGTCTTTTATTTTATTTATTTCTTTTCATTGAACATTTATTTGCACATATTTATGGGGTACATGTGATATTTTGTTATATGCCTAGAATGTGTAAGAATCAAATCAAAGTAATTAGGATATCCAGCACCTCAAATGTTTATCATTTATTTGTATTGGGAACATTTCAAATCTTCTTTTCTATTAATAGTTACTTTTATATATACAATGTATTGTTTTCAACTATAGTCACCCTAACAGTGCTATGAAATGTTAGAACTTACTCCTTATAACTAACTCTATGTCTGTATCCATTAAACTGCCTCTCTACCCCTCTGTCCTGACACACACCCCCTTCCCAGCCTCTGGTAATTCTACTCTCTATTTCCATGAGTTTGACTATTTTTAGCTCCCACACATGAGTGAGAACATGAGATACCTTGTCTCTCTCTGTCTGACTTATTTCATGCAACATAATGACCTCCAGTTCCATCTGTGTTGCTGCAAATGACAAAATTTAATTCCTTTTTATGGCTAAATAGTATTCCATTGTGTATACATACCACATTTTCTTTATCCATCTGTTAATGAACACGTAGGTTTATCTTTGTTATTGTGAATAGTTCTGCAATGAATATGAGGGTGAAGGTATCCCTCTGACATACTGCAAATCTTGTCTTTTAAAAGAGAAGATAAACTCTGTCAGCAATAAAGCCACTTTAATCTAGATAGTATTTTACAGCACAGGCACATTCACATATACTATCTCATGTAACTAAAATCAGTAAAATAACTTGAACCTAATATCATCCAGCTTGAAAATCACAGATGGCTCGAACTATGTCTTTGGGGTCAAAATCCCAAATTATCTCAATTTCTTATTAAATGAGAAGAGTGACTAATGTATTCTTATTGATTGATTCAGCTCAAACCAGTTCATATAATTCAGCAACTACTCAGCACCAATTCTGTGCCTAGGAATTTGGTATATGTTGATAGGAAGAAAAACAAACATACAAAAAAAGCTGGGGGGGGGGTCGGTGATATAGGACATAGAATCATTCTCAAAGTATACTCTTCCTATGGTAAAAAGATACAGGTTAGAGAAAACAGGAAGGAGGAAGAAACATTAATGTTGTTATTATTGTCTTCTAGGCATGATGTTATCTATTTTTTTTTTTTTTTGTCACCTGGGCTAGAATGCAGTGACATCATTATAGCTCACTGCAACCTCAAATTCCTGAGCTCAAGTGATTTTCCTGCCTCAGCTTCCCGAGTAGCTGGGACTAAAAGTCACATGTCACTACACCCGGCTAATTTTTCTACTTTTGTAGAGACAGGGCTCTCACTCTTGCTCAGTCTGGTCTTGAACTCCTGAGCTCAAGGGATCCTCCTGCGTTGGCTTCCTAAAGTGCTGACATTACAGGCATGAGCCACTGTGCCCAGTCTGATGTTAGCTATTTTAATCTTTTCAACGATTATTAAACATATATATATATATTGCTCTATTTTACACATACGGAGTGCAAACAAAGAGATATTAGATAACTTGCCCTCTCCCCAAGCTGAAGAACAGTAGATTCCATCACCCTGAAGTCTTCCCCTACCATGCTTTCCTTCTTCCCAGGAATTATAAACAAACAAAAACCAAAAACTCACTAACTATGAAATTCACAAGGAGAAGAGCATAGAGTTGACTATTTAGTCCAGGGTTCTTCCCTGGTTTGTTCATGGTATAGTTGCAAGTTTTCTAGATTGAGAATCAAAAGATCTGCAGTCTAAATTTGTATCTGCTTTAAACTCATTGTGTAGACTTGAACAATTCATATAAACTCCACAAACCTTTATTTTCCCACCTATAAATGGTTGGTTTGGATTGGACAAACCCAAAGGTTCATCTTATTTCCAAAATAATGCTTTGACTGAGCTTGGTCTGTCCAAATGAATTATATTACTAGATATTTATATATGCATTGAGGGTAGAATTTTGTTATTATTCTCTCTCTTTCTCTCTCTCTCTTACTCTCTCTCTCTCTGACACACACACTCTTCTACAATGGTTTTGATAGTTTTCAAAACTTCTTATAGGATTAAAACAGGATTATCTATATAAAAATTCATTTCTACTAAATAATAAAGAAAAAGAATTTGAATTACATAAATAAGATGTTCAAAAAACAGTTGAAAAATGTAAATATACAATTATACAATGAAAACTATATTATTCTCTCAAAAACCACACTCTAATAAATATAGTCAATATTTTGTCCACTTAAATATGTACTTACAAATTAAGCTAAAAGCAGTTGATGCCATAGTGAGTTCATTACATCCTTTAAAATGTTCTTGACATGCTTGACATAAATTAGTCCCATAACAGACATGATTGTTAAACCATCTAAGCACAAAACAAAATTTATTTAATTTTGCTGAATGAGCTGGTCAAGTGGAAGTCTTTAAACTGTCCTCATACTACCCTTTGACATAAAGAGTCAAAAGATTCCACTTGAAGAATCATGCAATTATAACCTGTGAAGCTTCCAGTTACCATCTCTCACTTTTAACTATTTCTAACTAAAATTTCAGGTCAAAATGTTCCTGGATAAGTCAAAAGATCTAATGTACAACATGAGGATTATATTTAATAATAGTGTATTATATTCAGGATTTTTGCTAAATGAGTAGATTGTAGCTGCTCTTGCCATGGGGAGAGGGGGAGAAAATGGGTAACTATGAGATGATAGATATGTTAATTTGTTTCACTATAGAAATCATTTTACTATTACGTGTATCTTATAGCATCATGTTGCATATCTTAAATATACACAATCAATGCTGAATGATTTCTTCTCTGAAGTGCTGAAATTCGTAGATTTCACCACAAAATCTTGGTTCTTGATTATACGTTCCATTGCACTACTCTTTAATTGCTTTGTATATTTTAGTTACTTTTTCTTTTCTCTAAACAGATTTAAAGCTCTCTAAAGGCTGAGTTCATGCAATATATATATATATATATATACATATATACATATTTCTATTACTTTATAGGACTTATGTTAAGTTCTTCTCTACAAGGAAGAGTAAGTTTCCAGGAAAAAATCCTTCCACTTTTTCAGCTCCTTTGAAATATTTCCCCAAAAGTTTATTCTGCAATATCATTCTTGGTTATAACATGTGATAGGTGGAACCTTAATGAATTTTTAAAATAACATCTAGAAGTTCTTCTAATAATAATGATAATTATATTTCTTATTAGTGCATATTGATTCCAAGACCCTAGGCTATATATTTTATAAAATTACTTCTAAACCTCCATGGCAATTAAGAGGCCTTATACTGAAATTTATGGATGAGAAAACTGAAATTCAAACAGGTCGAATAACTTGTCCCTGTCCACATAGCTACTACGTGGCAGTATTAGTGCAAACTATTAAGACAGCTTTGTCTCAGTCCAAAGCCCCTTTTATTCATATCACCTTGTTTTTCTTATAGACAATGTTGCCTTTTTAAGTTTATAATATCTTCTTGATTAAAAGCCTCAGAACTTAAAAACCAAAACCTGCTGTTTTGCTTCCCTACCCTAAAGCCCATGAGTTCTGATTAAGCACTAGAAAGTTTGCTTCAGCTGTTATTTACAACTAAAAAGAACAAGTATTAGAAACAGCTACATATGGTATTGAAACTGGCATGCGCAACTTTCTCTCACTTGAGAAAAAGGAGCTTGCCAGAGCTAGTGCATACCTCACCTTGCAGAGCAACTTCCGGCAACAAGACGTTCATGCCAGATGGGTCCTGGCAATATGCATCACCACACCCAGCCCGTGATGACAAGTGAGATGCTAACATGACAGAAAGCAGAGAGCTAGTAAACATATTAAAAACCCGCTCGCATCCTAAACCAATCCCTCGCACACTGGAAAATGAGAAGAGCAAAATCACAATAAACCAAATTAACAAAAATCAAGAGAGGGCCAAGCTCCATGTCTGACTTCAGCTGACCCCCATTAGAGGGCCATTTCTTCAGGATCAATAGCCCTGATGCATAACTATAGACACCCAGTAATCAATGGAAAGTGATAAAGGAAGCAGAATCAATAAACATTAGAAGAGCTAGAGAAAATGAAGAACAAAAAAGCACAGTGAGAATACTGGACTTTGTTAAAATGAAAGAGATGGGAATTACTTGGGAGCCGTGTGTTTTCTCACTGAACTATTTCTTCCAACAGGAAAAGGTTATGTCTTGGAATGAGTTGACTTTATGTGCAGACGGTTAATATTACAGTGTGACTTAAGGACTTGATTGACCTAAGAAGTTCCCTCAAGGAAATCCCATAGTCTGAATCATAAGACACTTTGTCACGTGAAAGTATTATATCTTCACGGTCTCTTGTAAGTGCTCCTGAGAGGCTAACATATCACGTCATTATCACCATAACATTTGTTATGTAGTATCCACCATTTAAAAAGTACTTAATACTAGTGTTGCCCGATAAAAATCAACATCATACAATACTTGGGACTGACAGAATGAATATACAGAAAGTGGCCAGACCATATATAAAAATAAAACGCTGACCCATAACCTTCAGCAACCTTCCCAGGAATCCAATTCCATATCTACAATAACCAGTCCAGGAAGTCAGCCTGTTGTAAGTCAGACCTTGCAGGAAGCCAGATTGCTATCTCTAGTAACAATCTAGGAAGCCAAATAATAATTTACATAAAATCAGCCCAAATAGCCAGGACTAGATTAATAACTAAAAGTTTCCCTAATCTTTGTCCCTGCTTTCAACTTGGGGTAAACTGGGAAAAGCCAAATGTGTACCACTAACCAAATCATATAGGAGGCCCCCTTCCAGTTGTCCCACCTAACAGCTTCCCCATTCCAAAAGCCTCCAAACAAGGCACACCTGAAGACTTTCCTTTTTTCCACTCTCAAGCTTTCTCCCTCCTTTGTATGCCTTTCAGTCTTTGCCAAATTGCATGGGATGGTGGCTGACCCTCCTGCTCTGAATAAATAGCCTTTTCTTGTTCTCATTTGTTTGTTTTCCCATATATTCACAGCATATAGTTATACTAAACAATATTATTTATTATTAATCTGAAATTTAAATTCAACTGGGTATTCAGTATTTTATTTGCTAATTATGACACTAAATGCCATCTTACTATATTGCCAAGAACTTACTATATGACAATACTTACTAAACCACATTTAGTAAATTGCAATGCTTACTATATGCCAAGAACTGCTGTAAGAGTTTGACACATACTGCTTTCAACTCCCATAATACTCTGAACTAGATATCATTCCTAAATGGTACAGCTGTGGCTTAGAGACATTTATCAATTTGCTTGAATGCTAGAATGAGATACTTAAAATGTTATGTTTCAGATGGCAAAGTCCATTCCCTTTACCACTAGACTACCCTCCAAAAATTGAGACAGGCAAGTCCACAATGAAATTTGTACAAAATTCCTGTTTAACAAACTAGACTACAAGCTAGAGATCAGGCAGAAATTGGTACTTCAGGATGCTAAGTGTAAGGAACACAGATGATGTGCTAGATTAGGGAAAGGAAGGAGATGAGGGTGAATGAATGATGTTAATGGCATGTTTCAGTAAATACTCTGATAAAAACATCATTTAGAAAATTCACATCACAACCATGATCATTATGAGAGGATATCAGAAAAGCTCACATATATTTTCCTTTCTCTCCATTCCCTTGTTCACCATAAACTTGTAGAAAAACAGCCTTCAGTTGGCATTCCAGTAGTTTCTCATCCATAAAGCATAAACTATAATAAATCTTCAGGCTTCTTTAGGCAAATGTGCAGTTTTTAAGTTAAGAAATGATAAAAATCTTACTGTTTTCTGATTTCCATTCTATAAAGAGCTATATGATGAATTTAGGTGAAATGTGATTTCTAGAAAAAATATTTCTTGTTCCTGGTGGTTTGCTTCACCCATAATGTTTCATTTTTATGTCCAGAGACCTGAAATTACAGTCAATTTTAAGACATCTAAGATGTAGGTTTCAGTTTACATACCTTAAGCATACTGCAAGATCTGGCCTTCTCTGTATATTTTTATAGCTACCATTAAATAACTGTATTACACCAACGGAATAAGTATATTAATGTTGGTTGTGTCATTATTTTCTCTTCCTTTTTAACTTTCACATTTAATATTATAAAGTATGTATATGCTTCCAGGATTGCATAAGGAATAAATCTCTTAATTTTTGTTAATCTAGCCCCCAATTGCCCAAGCTCTGAAGCAGCTGATTTATACCACAAGTCATACTGAATATCACTTCTCACTCAGCCCTCCAAAGCTTTGTCATAAAGCTCACATCACCCATGTCTTACATATTCTGCATCCTGTATTCATCTAATGGGTTATTTTAAACATAAATTGAAGACTTCACATTTATTCCTGCTAAATTTCATTTCTGTGGAGTTTTCCCATTGTTCCAGGTAACTCCCAGGCAATTGAGGTAGGTACAAAACATTAATTTGTTGGGGGCTGATATGCAACTAATTTGCCTGTTAATGACATTTGTCCCCAGGGGAAAGCATCCCTTCAATATCTTAGCCAGGTTCACCTTCTGCTGTGATGCAGGTCTGACTGCCATTTGTTAATTTTACTTGTATTCATTGATCCATTAATATATATCACTCACAATTTAACTTAGTTTCCATCTGGTGGAAAGCGTACAAGAATGTTATCAAACTGTCTAGGAAATAAAATAGCCTTAAGTTTCATATTATCAATGTCTGCCATCCTCTAATAAAAGTGTATAAATTACCTAGTCAGAAATAGAAGATGCAAATGTAAATTACTAATATGAAATATTTGATTTTTCCCAAACCATCATTTTATTGAATATAAAAAAATATAGTCAATATATTTTTCTTTGCATAAGAACACTAATTTACATATATGTTCATTATAGAAGGTGAGGTGACTAGAAGTCTTATACATATGTCCCTGAGACGTTTGTCAAACACAATAGGCAGAACTGGGACTTTAAGAGGACACTATTTTATTTCACCTTTCTACCTCGAGCTGAGATAAATTTTTAATCATTTATTTTAACAAGAAATGTATGGCAGGATGAGCATCCCTAATCCAAAAATTCAAAATGCTCCAAAGTCTAAAAGTTTTTGATGTGCCAACATGATGCCACAGTTGGAAAATTCCACATATGACCTCATATGATGGGTCACAGTCAAAACACAGAGGGTGCAGTCATCTCAGAGAAAATGTAACCAAGAAATAGAAGGAGACCAGGTCCTCATGACTTCAGTTGAACCTCTTAGCATTGTAAGTTGTTGAAGCTGAAGGAAAATTTGGAGATAATTGTTTCTAACATCATTCTAAAGAATAAAAAACTGAGGCCCATTAAAGTTCAGTGACTTTATCGGGTACTCATTGATTTCTAAACCAGTGATATTTTTATTATTATGTTTTTGTTGGAATCAACCAAATTCAACATATTTACCTACTACCTACTATGCACTAGATATTTTTTTAAGCATTGGGAATATAATGGGGAACAAGGTTTAGTCTCTGTAATCAAATAAACATGACTAGTGGTTAAGGCAGTCAGGTAAACAGGCAACTCACAAAGAGTGTGATAAGTGCTACAGTTGGAGTAAAAACAGCTATGAGGATTCCAAGGAGAGACTTTACTTGTCTTGTGGGAAACAGTAAGAGAAGGACAACAGATTGGACTAAAAGCATCATTCATAAATATTCCTTGTATTAATGAATACATGCCTCAAGCCCATGAACTTTAAAATCTGCTATCTCACCCTTTCAAAAATCCCTAGCTGTTTACAGGTATCTCTTACGATCTTCCCCTATTTCCACATTAATAAGGTATCAAAAGAGAGCAATAAAATATTAATCTTGGGATAATAATTTGGAGATAAAATATATTTTTATGAAACTCTTTGATACTCTGGCCAAGATCCCTTACAGGGTATGAACACCTGTCTGGAGATTTGGTACACAGAACTCAGACACACAGAGCCATAAAAAAAAAAAAATAAAAGAGTGAAGGAGGAAACTTTATACATATCTTCAGAGCTCCAGATTCAAAGCACAACTCTGTTCATTTATCATTTTATTGGCCTCAGTAACACTGGAATACAGCATGAGAGCTAAAGGGTTCTTATTTTAGAAAGTTATTGTCACCCATTTCTATAGAATTTTTGCAGGTATATAACTGAAACTTGGATGTCAGAAAATTATTGAGGTTTGTAGCAATGACAGCAGAGATAGTGATGAAACAGATTCTCTCAGTTTAGAGAAGTCTCAGAAAACAGATTAAGTTTCCCAATGGATTTGGTGTATCAGGTAGCATCTGAGATAACAATTAAGAGTTACTTTGGTGAAGAAAAAGGATAAGAATATTTCTACAAGAGGAAATATATTGCTGTTATAGGGATAGAAGGTGAAAATTATTTCAGAAATATTAAAGACATAGAATCTAATTGATAATTTAAAAAGTGCCAGATACATAAAAGGAATTCAATCAATATGTGATTATTAATTGTATGAGAGGACAATGAAATAATCAAGGGTAATATTAAGGTTTTCAGTAGGGCATCTTAGTGGATATGACTGCATTTTATTGCCCTGAAAACCTCAGAATGTTCAAGGGCAGATGGTGAGTTCAATTTTGAATGGCTTGAATTTGAGAGACCTGTAGAATATCAACATTAAGAATTTGGGTAGGTCGGGCACAGTGGCTCACGCCTGTAATCCTAGCACTTTGGGAGACCAAGATCGGAGGATCACTTGAGCTCAGGAGTTCAAGACCAGCCTGAGCAATAGTGAGACCCTGTCTCTGCTAAAAATAGAAAGAAATTAACCAAACTTCTAAAAATAGAAAAAATTAGCTGGGCATGGTGGCACATGCCTGTAGGAGGCTGAGGCAGGAGGATCGCTTGATCCCAGGAGTTTGAGGTTGCTGTGGCTAGGCTGATGCCATGACACTCTAGCCTGGGCAATAGAGTGAGACTGTCTCAAAAAAAAAGGAATTGGGTATATGGGATGGTAACAGTAAAAAAATCTTGATGGTAATATAGCTTTGTAGTGATTGGCATACTGGAGACCCATTCTGTAGGTTGTCTATTTGCTCTGTTGGTTATTTCCTTAGCTGTACAGAAGATGTTTAATTTAAACAAGTCTCATTCATTTATTTTTGTTGTTGCTGTGATTGCCATTGGGGTCTTAGTCGTAATTTTTTTGTCTAGACTGATATCTAACATAGTTTCCCCTACATTTCCTTCTAAAATTCCTATTGTTTCATGTCTTACATTTAGGACTTTTATCCATCTTGATTTAATTTTTGTGAGTGGTGAGTGATATGGATCCTATTTCATTTTTCTGCATGTGGCTATCCAATTTTCCCAGCACCATTTATTGAATAGGGCTTCTTTTCTCTAGTGTACATTGTTGTCTGCTTTGTCAAGATCAATTGGTTGTAGGTATTCTCTATTCTGTTCCATTTGTCTATATCTCTATTTTTGTGCCCAAACTATACTGTTTGGTTACTATAGCCTTGTAGTATAGTTGGAAGTATGGGAATATGATGCCTTTAGATTTGTTCTTTTTGCTTAAGATTGCTTTGGCGATTCAGGCTCTTTTCTGGTTCCAAACAAAGCATAGAATTATTTTTTTCTAGATCTGTGAAATATGACATTGGTATTTTGATGGGGATTGCATTCAACCTGTAAGTCACTTTGGGTAGTAGGGACATTTTAACAATGCTGGTTCTACCAATCCATGAGCACAATACATTTTTTCCATTTGTTTGTGTCTTGTATGATTTCTTTCCTCATTGTTTCATACTTCTCCTTGTAGAAATCTTTCACCTCCTTGGTTAAGTAAGAAAATTTTATTTTCTTTATAGCTATTGTGAATGGCATTGAGTCTTTGATTTGAATCTCAGCAATAGCATATAGATATGCTATTGATTTATATACACTGATTTTGTAACCTGTGACTTTGCTAAATTTATTTATCAATTCCAGAAGTTTCTTGGTGAGTCTTTGGGGTTTTCTAGATATAAAATCATATCATCAGTGAAAAGTGATAGTTTGACCTCCTCTTTCATGATTTGGATACCTTTTTTGTTTTTTCTTTCTCTTGTCTGATTGCTCTGGCTAAGGCTTCCAGCACTATGATGAATAGAAGTGGTGACAGTGGGCATCCTTGTCTTGTTCCAGTTCTCAGGGGAAATACTTTCAACTTTTCCCCATTCAGTGTCATGGTGGCTATGGGTTTGTCATATATGGCTTTTATAATTTTGAGATATTTTCCTTCTATTCCTAGTTTGTTGAGAGTTTTTATCATGAAGGGTGCCAGATTTTGTCAAATGATTTCTACACATCTATTAAGATGATCATATCATTTTTGTCTGTGCTTCTGTTTATGTGGTAAATCATATTTATTGATTTATGTATGCCAAACCATCCTTTAATCCCTAGGATGAAGCCTACTTGGTACTGGTGGATTATTTTTTTTGCTGCACTGTTGAATTTGGTTTGCTAGTATTTTATTGAAGACTTTTGCATCTATATTTATAAGGGATATTCGTCTGTAGTTTTCTTTTTTTTTGTTACATCCTTTCCTCGCTTCAGTAGTTCTAGGCCTCCTGTCCTCTCACAATTATGAAAGTAGGTCACAAGAAATCAAAAGGAATAATTCTTGATTAGTGTCTGTGTTTGCCAGTACATCTAAACATATTTTGGATTCAGATAACCTGGATCCAAATTTTAGCACAACCACTCACCAGATTCAAGACCTTTGCAAAGTTAGAGTTCAACTTGCAGAATCTCAGTTCTCCCATGGGTAAAAGTCAACTCAGAATTTTTTCAAGCTAACTGTGATGATCAACTGAGATGATGCAAATTAAGCATGCAGCACAGTGTGTGGCATGCAGTAAGCACCCAATATAGTCATTGATTATTATTATTTTTGTTAATACAACTGAAACACCAGTTATCTTCCAGTTTTATAGTGGACTTCAGCAATAAGAAAAACATGAAAAATCTTCTTCCATGCAGAATCTTCTAAATCATACAGTGAATCATAGGACATTTATCCGTCATCACCTCATATAAACCTAAGCAGAATACTATCTGTGAATCATCTATTTCCAACCCCATCCAGCTTGATGAGCTGGAAAACACCAGGGAGGCAGGAAGGGTGCTGCATTCTCAGTTGAGTCCATAAGGAGCTGTCTGACCCTGGGCAGGCCATTTAACCATTTCAGTCCTCAATTTTCTCAACTATATAATTAGGACTGCATTAGATAAACTCTGTTTTCCTTAAACTGTGATAGTTCATAATTCTTATGCTAAATATTCTAAAACTAAAGCCCAAGTTTATTTCCCTTCCATTTTTAAATATTCTAGGAAGTATAATTTTTATTTAAGAGAAAACACCCCAAATGCATATACACGGGTATGTGTGCATGTGAATAAATATGACAATATGAATAAAATGTTAATGAATCTATTCTGGAGCCACACAGGGATACTTAGAGAAGAAGATGTCTGATAATAATAATTCTTTGGTATGCTCTCCCTTTTACCTCTCTATGTTTAATTTGTTATCAAAACAATCAGTTAACATCTGGACAGGAAATTCAAAATGCCACCAATTTTGAATCATTTTACCCAGAGGCATGGCTATCACTCAATTTCACCATTACCCACATTATCTAAATTGCTTGAACATGTTTATGCACAGTTAATGGATTGTATTGTAAAGAGTAAGGTTGGCTTGGACATAAATCTGATGGCAGACCACACTTGATGATGACTGTGTTAATAGCCTTTACACATGAATTCCTTTTACACATTAAGCAGACTCACTGGCAAAGATATTCCTGAAAGATGGAGTGATTTCAAAGGCTTAGGGCACATTATTGAGAATGGATGAAAAATAGTTACACTTTATTTTCTAGTCAGAAAATCCAATGTTTATAGAAAAAGTAAAAGATGAAGGATACTTGAATAAGAAAAGAAAAAAAAATCATGACAGCAATATGCAGAAGATGCTATATCTACCTCTTAACTTTCCTTTGGCTTTCATGGGAAACCAATTAAAGTTTTTTCCTTGACAGCACAGTTCAGGAACCCCATCTATCCTTTAGTCCTGGCTGCAAGTCCTACTTTTCCCAGGATGCTTCCTTAACTCCTGGCTCCCATACCCAATAATCTCATCCATCTCTGAAATTACTGTCATGACAACACATTAGCCATTCTGTCTATGGTGTTGTCCTATTACCATTACACGCTTTGTTTTCTCAACTACTCTATAATTTTCAGAAGTCAGGAACCAGATGTTATATATATATTTTATATCCTCCACATTGCCTTTTACAGTAGTGTATACATATGAGGTGCTCATGAGTGAGAAAATGAAGACAATAAATGAATCAATAAACTAATCGGTAGTGCCAATGACCAAACAAAGTGTTACCTAATCTTGTTAAATTGATCTCACCTTTTTATTCACATGATGCCAACATTCCAGCCAAATGAGACTGCTATTAGTCCAATATCCCTGACCATTTTGAGGTTGTTTTTCTCTTTCTTACCTCTGCAGAGCCCTTTTCCACTGTGGTGTGCTTATCATTTTAAATGTAGCTTTTTAATATGAAATCTTGTTTAATCTCACCAACAAGCCAATCATGTGTTTAAAAATCGTAAGTTTGCCTGTAGGTTGTTTTAGAATCAAGTATTACAGAATAGGACATCAAGAGCTTATGTGTTTTGAAAACAGAACAAAACAAAAGCAACAAAAACAGAAAAGGTGGAAGGACTCTCAAAAGTTGCTCATAATAGTGACTATCACATCTTATTTCTAGAAGCAGTGATAGGCATATACGGAAAAATTCAAAAGCAGTTCTTTTCAATTTTTTTTTACCTCTAAATTCTTAAAATACAGGTAAGGATCTTGAAAGGCAGAGCACTCTAACTCCCATGAGTAATGTTTGCTCTGTGAGGATACATGGGATCCCACGGATGGATACAAAGTCCTTTTTGATCCTTGTCTGCTTCTAGACACAAGGACAGTGAATCTGATCTCTAGTTAGAAGTGTCCCACAAGGATATAATAGTGCTGGTAACTATTATCACCCTCAAGGCTCTACCATGAAGTTCTATTCTTCAAATTAAGTCATTAAATGCTAAAGACAGCTATTAAAATACAAAGTATATCTTAACACAATAAAATGGTAGCAGATTATGACATACTGCTCTTTCATTTATAGTTTAATGCTTTTAGTGAATTAGCTAATCATGTTCTTTGCTGTTGCTTTACAGTTCATGAGCATGGCTCTAAAACTTAGAAAAGGTCAGTTTTGGTAGACATTGAAAGTAGTAAGACAGGAAATAATGAATTTGGCATACAGAAATTCAAAGATAAATGTCCTAGTGAACTCAGATACATGATGAAATATTAATGGGGACCTGAACAGTTGAACTGATGGGGTTAAACATGGGGTTGGAGACAGATTGAAGTAGTGAGAATCTTCCTGATGTTCAGGCTCTGGGGCTTCTTCCTCATTTCTACCATTTATTTGTTGCTCAGAGATGCTATTGAGGGACAAGGACTAGAGTCAAAACTGAATGGTAATAGAAGTTCATTTACAAATGTTCTCCTTTTCACAAACTTGCCCTTTATTATGATCACATGCCTTCTACAACTACGTTGCCTCTGCCTTTAAAGTTTATAATTTATACATTGTAAAATTAAGTGAGCTCAATTTTCTTTTCAGACTTTCTTTTAAAAATTTTGTAATGACGTGAAATACTTTTGTGAGACCTGTCTTGTATGCATGCCTGAAGTTTGTTATACCTTCACTATGGATATAAAAATGATCAAAAATAGATCTATCTGCTAAACCATTTGGGATATTTAATGAGATGGTGTTAGATTGTCATAATTGAGGCTGCTTTTTTACAAGTACAAGCTACCATATTTTCTTAAACTCTGACTATATACAAGTCAGCATCCCATCCTAGTCACTGGCATAAACTCAGACTATGTCTAAATATAGCAATTGAATCCATCATTTGAAATAAATTAATAAATTCTTTTTTCTCTTAATTCCTATGACTTTGTCACAAGTATTTATTTTCCATCTTTTCACGTTAAAAGCATAAAACTTGAAATAAAGATAACATAGAATCTTACACCTGTACAGATTACAAATATTATAGAATCCATTTTCTTACCTATAACTTTATATTTTTAGGTCCTCCCCTCTAATTTTAAGCTATCATTATAATTTTAATTTTGCTTTTGTAACAGAAGTTCTGGGAATCTGAGGGTTCACTCATACATCTGCATCTCATTTAACTATTAAAGTCTGTGTACATGTTCAATAATTTTAACTGATTGTATGGATTTTCCAGCTGTTTTAGGTTCTTCAAAAATGCAATTCAAGCATTTTTTCAGCATTTTTCCCTTTATCTCTGATCTGTGTGTTCAAAAATAGTTTGCAACAAATGCTTAGAGAAAAATCCTGGGTTTACACTCTGATCAAATAAGTTCATTCTATGCAAATGAACTTTATTTTCAACTTGTAAGTTCTATATAAAATATATTTAAAGGAAACTACCTACTCCTTCTCTACTTTCTCTTACTTCATATAACTGGTAGCTAATTACATGACTTGGTCCTTCATCTGTATCATAAAATTAGTAATTCATTATATGAACCTTTTTAAAAAACAAATTGTTTTCTAAACATTTGCTCTGTCTCTGCAATTAAGTTATGAACTCCATAAGGGCAAGGACCATGTCTTATACAACTTTGGTTCCCTACATTCTATAGTCCAGAACTTACCACAAAATATACTTTTGTAGTTTTCTTACTAATAAGGATGCCAATTCTTCAGTCAATAAGTCAGGGAATAAGACGATATAACTTTTGTTTGACTGTCAAGGGTCTATGTATTGTTCACATTATATCCCTACAGCTCCTTGCTTAGAATCTTTTAAGACAGTAAGCATAAAATAAGTAACTGACAAGGGAATGATCTTGCATGATTATGAAGTAAGGCAAATAAGAGGCAAAATTCCACCTCACCTTCTCAATCAGTACAGGGCAAGAGCATTCCTATGTGGGGCTGTTCTGAGCCTCCTCCCTTACTCAAGATGCTTTGCTGTTAATGTGAGTCCTTACGTCTTCTTTAGGATCTTAATAGTAACTGTGAATTCAAATTGGCCTTTGGAACTGAAACAAACATAATTTTCTTTCTTTGCATATTTTTCTGTCCATGAGACCAGACATACAATTGAATAACACTGAGAATAAGGAAAATAACTAAATTACTCGTTCTGGGAAATATTTACTTCTGAATAAGACTGTGACTCAACTAAAATAGCTTCAAATCTAGGCTAACAGCTTGTTCATCAAAATTTACATTAAGTCCTTTACCTAGCTGCATCCATCAATCCAATACTAGCATGTCATAAATTCTGAATAAACCCTACCATTTATGTTTTCTGCAAGACCCACCTCACAATCACACAGCCCAGGCTCCCAATCCTACAACTACCTTCCTCTTAAATCCCCTGATTGAGATGCTAAGAGTCTATAAACGTGATATTGTCCCTTACTGCAGTAGGTATAAAAAACTTTGATTTACCTTATTATTAATATCAAATTTTTATGTTGAAATTTTGGGGGACTCAACAGTCAACAACCACCTACACCAGGTACATAGGAAATCAGTCATTAGAATTACATGCTACACATGTTCTCATTTGTAAAACCCAGTAAAATATTTTGCAATACTAAAACATGTCTATATCAAATATCGTTTTATGAGATTTCAAAATAGTTTTTACATTCTTCAGATAACAAGGCCTGGTGGGAGTTTGCTTTTGTTTGGGGTTAGATTATTGTACAGAAACTTTTCTTCATCAGGGAGTAATTCTCTACCCTTCTAACAATTTTATTTAAGAATTACCATCTTGAAATTTATAAGAGATTAAGAGGTAAATTTTTATTCCAGAAGCACTTGGAAAGGGCAGAATAGTCACTCAAGATATACAATTATAAGAGAGGTTAACCATCTCTGCTCACTGCTATAATTCACTAAATGTATCACACAATAAAATTCTGTGATCACTCACTTTTCCTGACAAAACCTGTAATGAGAACAGAAAATGGAATAAATTCATCTATTCACTTGACCCAACATGTAAGTAGAAAGGGGGGAAATGCCACAGAATTATACCTTCTAAAAGTCACCATTCAGTTGCAATCTCAGGGTATTCCTTAGACTACTTAGCTATATATCTTTAATAAATCTTACCTCTCTCCCATTTTAGAAAGTTCACAAAGTCTAGTCAGCATTTTAGATGATCATTATAGAGTTTAGCCTAGGAAAACATAGTGAATCCTGTTTTTTCAATTGTTTATAGCACACAACTTTCTAGCTTGTTCTGGAGTTACTAATTATATCAAAGGCTACAAAAGGAGGATGGCATGCAAATATTTGAAAAATACTGAACTATATGTATATAGCTATTCTAGCTAAATCATAAGATTAGTGAAATTTGAGTATTTTTAAAAAGAGCCAGTATGTTTTTTCTATCTTTATTGAGGGTGATTTCAGGAGGAACACTGGACAAAAAGTTACAGCACTGTTCTAGCTGGATTCTGCCTTGACTTTTACGTCACCAAAAGCAAGCTACTTAAAAGGATCAACTTTCAATTTTTCCTGCTGAACATGAAAGGATTAGCCTAAAAGGGTTCTCATATGGTGAGAGAGGGCAAATTTGGCCCTCTCCCCCAAGAAGATCTTCTGCAATGCCTAGAGACCTTTTTGATTGTCACAGCTGTGGATAGAGGAGCTATTAGAATCTAGTGGGGAAAAGCCAGGGATGCTGCTAAACATCCCACAAAGCAGGAGTGTATGGGATGTTTTGATTGGGGGCAGGTTGCAGGCCAAAAGAAATTCATGGAGGGAACTGCATGGTATCTGGTAATGCTCAAGACCCTGGAATGGAAAAAGAACCTATGGCTAGATAAGTAACAGCAAAAGCTGACATAATAATATATTTACCAAAGACTTTAAAATCTGGAGCTCAAGTAGAGCTGATTTTGGCATCAGGTGAAACAGATGTGGAAAGAGGGCCATCACCGTGCCTCTGTGTGAACACCCACGCTGCTATGTAAGTGTTTGCAGGAGGAGAAGCATTTTGTACTCTCACAGTTGGCCCCAATAGCAGTGCCCTATTTTAAGGGACTTCACAAGAGGAGTGATCAAAAGGTATGACTAGGCACAAGAACAGGAGAGAAGAAACCCACAGAAGACAAGTGGATGCTACAACTTATATGCTACAAACAAATCCCCTGAGAAGAATTCTGCCCCATTAGAATTTATTTTTTATAAAAGACTAATTGGGATATAACTCACATATCACAAAATTCACCTACTCAAAGTATAAAATTTAGTGGTTTTAAATATATTCACAAAATTGTGCAAACATCAACACTATGTAATCTAAGAATATCGTTATCACACTCAAAAGAAACTTCGTACACATTAGCGGTTGATTCTAATTCCCCATTCTCCCTTCCCACCTGCCATAACAACCACTAAGCTACTTTTTGTTATTATAGGTTTGCCTATTCTGGACTTTTCATATAATGAGAATCATTATATGTGGCCTTTTCTGATTGTATTCTTTCATATAGCATGTTTTCAAGGGCCATCCATAAACTGACATCAGTCCTGTATTTTTCGTATTACTGAATAATATTCCATTGTATGGATCTATTACAATTTGTTTATCATTTAATCAATTGATAACGTTTTGTTTATTTTCACTTTTTGAGTATTATAGAATGTGCTGCTATAAACACTTATGTATAAGTTTTGTGTGAACATATGTTTTAATTTCTTTTGGGTATATACCTCTGGTGGAATTGATGGGTGTTTTGGCAACTCTATGTTTAACATTTTGAGGAACTGCCAAACTGTTTTCCACAGAGGCTACCCCTTTTTAAAATCTCACCAGCAATGCATGAGAGCTCTGATTTTTTAACATCTTTGTCAATTCTTGTTGAGCTTTTGCCTTTTTTATTTTTGCCATGTTAATGGGTGTTAAATGATACCTCATTGTGGTTTTGAGTTACATTTCCTCAACAACTAACAATGTTGAGCATCTTCTTCTATGCATATTGGCCATTTAAAAAAATCTTTGGTGAAATGCCTATTCAGATCCTCTGCTCATTTTTAATTTGGTTTTGTCTTCTTTTAAAAATATTACTATTGCATGTATCTGTAATATGATCCAAATGACAAAGTGAAGTTGTCACTTATGAAGCCAAACACATTTCATTATGATAAATAACATTTAATACAACTGTATTCATCAAAAAGCAGAAATTAACATTTTGAGATCCCTGGTTTCAAATTATTACTTGTGATCTTGTAGTGCCAATTCCATATTTTGTGAGTCCATCAAACTATTTAGGCTTACCTTGAACTATTTATTCAGTATTCCATATTTATCTCTTCCCCTTCCATCTATTCTCAAATGATATATAAGCATGGGAAAGGGGTTTGAGTAACCTGATAACAGGGAAAGAAGGTTTTTTATCCCATTACTTGGTGACATCCTCTGAAACATACCTGGCCTTAGTTCCATCTCTGGCACCTACTGCTAAGAGACTATGATTTGGGCAGTAGCAGAAATCTATCTTTCTGCCCCATGTCAGGGCCTGACAGTTGACTCAACTTCCCCTTATCTTCTATGTCTCTAAGTATTTGCCATGTATTTCACAGGGTACTTATTTCAGACTCTCAAATCCACATCTCTGTTGTGACATCATCAAGTATCACACCACAGTATGCCCCATGGCAGGCAACCTGATTCTCAATGGGGTATCCACATGAGAGCATAGATTAAGGCTCAGGAATACAAGAGACCCTCTCTCTGTCTGGCCATGCTGTTTCCCTAATTAATAGTTTGATATTCTTCCTATACTGGTTTGGGGTCACTCATTTTGTTGTGGGACGTTGCGGTGCAACTTTCTTTAGAGCTTCTAAAAGTAAGTGTGTCAAGACTTTCTCTGTCCTCTATTTCCATCAATTTATCCAATATATTTCCTCCTCTGCCCTTCACTAGGCTCATGCTAAACATAGGCTAAAAGGGAAGCAGAAAACTTACCTCTTTTCAAACATAGTTGGCTTTTAATATAATTATTCTAGAACATGGTAGTATTTTAAATGCCTAAAGTTCTTTATTTCTGTCTGTATTCCTGCTACTGCAATCTTTATCACACCTTTCACCTTGGTAGTTGGATATTTATGCCTGATGGGGATAAAGTCAAGTATGTTGAAAAACAAAAGAGAGAAGCATATTACTTTTTCTTCTTTTTAAAATATTACTGTTACATATATCAGTAATATGATCCAAAAAGACAAAGTGGTGTTGTCACTGATGAAGCCAAACACATTTCATTATGATGAATGTCATTTAATACAACTGCATCCATCAAAAGCAGAAATTAACAATTTGAGATCTCTGTTTTCAAATTATAACTTGTTTACTTGTAGTGCCAATTGCATAGTTTGTGAGTTTATCAAAACTTGAACTAATTCTCTCAGGTTCCCCATTTCTCCATTTTTTGCTAATATATTTTATTATTTCCTATTCATCATGCACTGTACTATAAAACCCAACATCCAAACGGCCTGAGCTCAAATCTATGCTAGTCAACAGCAGTGACTCAGCCTCCTGTGAAAGCGTCATTTTTCATTGTGATTTAACTCGATTGTGGGTTTATCTAAGTTTCCTAATAAGATTATGAAACTTCTGAGAATAGAGAACAAATCTTCTATTTTTTTTTTTTATATTTTCAATGACATCCATGATTAGGTTGGGGAAAATGCTGGAAAGCCTAAAATACATACTGCGTAATCTATTACCACTTAAAATCTTTAAGTTCTCACAAAGATACAAATTTTGAATTTGCATTTGCTGTTTTTCTCTATTTCTCCTGTTTTGGGGAAGAGGTACATCAAAAAGATAAGGTATTAATATTTCATCCAATGAATTGTGCAGAAGCCTCAAATCAGGTAACTGTAGACTGATATTTATAGACTGTGATCATCCTCTGGGCAGGGGTTATAGAACTTACTGTGTTGATTTGCTAATAAAATAAACTCTCCATTATAACTAAAAACTTTCAGACAAGTGTACTTAGTTTGGCAGAATTTTCCTCCTTTTGACTTTTGAGATTCAAGGATCTGTAGGGGTGTGTGTGTATTTATTTTAGACTTCTCATCATTCAAAAGGATACTTTGAAAAATACTTCGTTTTGATTTGGTGATGCTCAGAAAGATTTCTGCACGTGTATATGCCTTTCGCAGTCCCCAGAAGTACTTTTTTAAAATGCAAAATCCTAGGTACTAGTCTAGATTTACTGAATGAGATGGAGTAGCAGGAAATTCACTCTGCTTTTAAAAGCCAAACAAAATACTTTATGGTGCTTTTCTGGGGAAAAAAAAAAAGTTTCTGGACCACTGATTTAAACCTTATGTGGTTCTTTGGGCATCTGTAATGTTGTTATGGATTCAAAAAACTCAAAGAATGTATAATGCATCAACTTAAAGTTGCCCATAACATAGCCAGTGTAAGAGGAGTTCAAATCATCCCTAATTGAAGCTTGACAAAATCAGAGGACCCTTAATCCAAATTATCATTATTATCAATATTCTTCCATTAAATATGCCAGTATTTAACCATTCCTGATTCTCTTTTTGTTGTTCTTACAAATGAGAAGAAAATTCTCCCACTCTGCCTTTCCTGATTTCTGTACTTTTACTGAAGAAAAAACAATTATGTTACGTTATGACAATAACAAAGAATTTTACAGGACCTCTTATAGTAAAAAAAAAAAAAAAAAATCTTCCAAGTTTAATTTGGAAACCAAACATGCTCCCTTGGAAATCCCAGGAAATGGAACTCTTCAATTTCTCTCTAAATTAACTTTTAGGATATTCAATGGAAATGTCCCCACTTCCTCAGCTCCTCTGTTTCCACTAGTGCCAGGTGAGTTACTCTCCCAGTGCAAAAGATTTGCCTATGGCTGAAAATACTTCAGTCCTAATCTCAAATCACGTTATAGAAAATTCTATCTAATCCCTTTCAAAAGCTCATCAAAGGGGGTGTGTATTTCAAGAATGAATGTAAACAAATTAAAGGGAAACAGAAATAAATAATTGATATCTAGGAATTGGGAGACTGAAGGCAAACTAATTGAATCAGGTACTGGGTCCATAGAAGAGAAACAAACAATGCTTAAATATCATTAAGAAATTGTTCTGCAGAACTAGCAACTCTATTCACAAATTGAATAACCAGACTGATAAAGAAATGGAGAAGGTGATACTGTTAAAGAGAATCAATCAGCACTTTCAATAACTCCCTGACCCAGAACACACTAAACTAACGCTTTTCTATCAGTCACTCACATTTGCCTTCTGCTTGCTGTGCCTGTCTCCCTTTTACTTGAAAAGCCTAAAAATCATCATAGGAGATGCCGAACTTGGTATCAACATTTGAGGTACCCACACCACTAATAAGATTTCCAATTTTCTTTCTTTTTTGTTTTTTTTTTTTTTTTGAGACAGAGTCTCACTCTGTTGTTGCCCAGACTAGAGTGCTGTGGCGTCAGCCTAGCTCACAGCAACCTCAAACTCCTGGGCTCAGGCGATCCTTCTGCCTCAGCTTCCCAAGTAGCTGGGACTACAGGCATGTGCCACCATGCCTGGCTAATTTTTTTTTTTTTTATTTTTGGTAGTGACAGGGTCTCACTCTTGCTCAGGCTGTTGTCAAACTCCTGAGCTCAAACGATCCACCCACCTCGGCCTCCCAGAGTGCTAGGATTACAGGCATGAGCCACTGCGCCTGGCCAATTTTCTTTTCCATTTCATCTTTTTCCACATTATGCCTCGGAATAATTGAAAAAGTTTTATAAATTACAAATCCACATGAAACCCCTGTGTACGATAGTCATTTCATTATCCAATCCTTTCTGCTGTTGTTGTCATTAGTGGAATAATTGGTGTTTCCAGTTCATGTTCTGCATTGGGTATACTAGGAAGAGAAGTCAGAGCTACTGTTCTTTGATGGGAAATAGCCAGACGTCTGGTTCCTGTCTCCAAATGAAGGAAGCATAGGGATGGAATTAAAAGTTCTAAGTCAGTTTGACAGTTTTCAAAGAGACTCACTCAAATTAAAATTCTTGGTATTTTTAGGGGGAAATTCTGTGCTATTTGTGCCATATCATTCAATCTGTTTCCATTGTAAAGAACCATGGTTCTTCTTCACTGAGCCTGAGTCTATACCACTTTCTTTATTACTGCCTAGCTAGAAATTCCAGTGACTTCGACACACAGGCTCAACACCTTCCCATCTTCACTAAGCCTTCCTAAGGCAGGTCAAATTTTAGAAGCCTCCAGACATACTGACAGGTGGGGATTACCATAGACCCCACTCACCATGTCACTGTCCTTGTCTATCTATGGAAATTTATGCCTAGTAAGAAGCCAAAAACATCTGCTTTACTTAGTAAGTAGACATTCAGCTGCTGTTTTGGGACCTAAGTATTCCCATGAACTTTAGTTTTACAGACTGGATGGAGTCCATACCTCATGACTCATTCTTATCAGCTCTCATTCTCACCAGGTTGGACTTCGTACTTCATACCCAGAACTGGTTTTATATAGCCCACTTACTAACTCAATACTGCACCTGAGTCATGAGTATTGTTATCTATTCTTTCTGATGATCCATCACATTAGACCCCGGCCTGTTAATGCTGATCCTAACTCAATTCAAGTTTTGAGGACTGACTGTGCATACATGGCCTTCCCTATATGTCCCCAGGCATGATCTGCTGGGTATCCATCCAATTCTCTTCCTTAAGGGCCTGCTGATGAAGTCCCTGTGTGCCTCAGATCCAAGCCCATCTGCTACTGTGATTACCAACATAGATAGATTGAATTTAAATCCTTAACAGAATTTTTTCTTATGGTCTTCATATGATATATCAGGGCACCTCAGGTAAATAAGCAGAGGGAAATGTATAAACCTATTACCACAAAATTTAACATATGAGGCTCTCTCCGAATTTATGATACTTTCCAGATATAAGTCACTCATTCATTCAAGAACATTTTCCTAGGTCCTCTTATAGGATAATAAACAGCAAAATAGTCAAATACTATATCTTCCATTATGTTATTTTAAAAATATAAATAAGAAATTAAAGTCCTAAGAAGAGAAATGAGACATCTAGTCTTAAGAATTTTTGGAGTTGGCTACCTGAAGCTTTGGTTATGCAGGTTGCTTGGGATGACTGCTAACATGTTGAATATAGAATTTAGAAGGACTAAATCTTACTCTGAGACTCCCCAACCACTCCCCCATGAAACTACAATATACTTTGCATACATTCTTAGCCCTATGTAGCCTCATACATCCTAAAAAAATCCAGATCATATGCCTTTCCAAATAGGCACTTTTGCCAATTTCTTCAGTCTGCACCTTCTGCCCAGAATGTCCTTTCTAACAATTTCTGACTGGGCAACTTCTGCCCTGGCGTTTCTTTTTCTGTGGTGCTTTCTCCTCACAGAGGCTTATCAGCAAATCCAGATCCTCAACTTAGAAGAGCCCAGCACAGTCACCTATACTTTTCTTTATACTGTAAAGCCTTCCCACATTACAGTTCATAGAAAAAGAGATGTCCACAAGATGCCCTGGAACTGGGTAGGTGTTGACTGTGGTTTTCAATCAGTTGACCTGAGCAGCTGATTGGTTATTTCCTTTCATCCCTGCCTCGTTAAAACATTCAAATTACCAATGTATATTTTAAAATAATGCACGTCTTGTTATTGCCCTTGTTTAAGAAATATTTGACTATTAAAAAGGAACAAATGTACATCTATCCCAAGACACCCATGATATTGATTAATATTTGTAAAACAACTGAAAATATACCCACTCCCAGACAAGTGTTTTATGAACAGAATCAACGCTGTACTAAACCATGAAGGAAGAAAAGATTGTATTTCTCTCTCTTTTAGTCCCTTAACTCTCCATTAAACTACCTTCCCCAAGCTCTGATACCTCTTTGATCTGTCTCATCCCCAGACCAGGCCACTGCTCCATTACGCACATTGAGAATGACACAATTCTTCTCCAGGTTCTAGGTCTCATGCCCTTGAGAATCGGTCTTCAGTGCCATTCATGATGAGCATTATTACAATATTCATTTTGTGCTGGGAGGAAAAGGGCAAAGAAAACACCCTCTTCTCCCAGGATCACTTTCTCCTTTCAGATAATATGTGAATGTGATTTTGTAACAGTCTGTAAAAGATGTGTCCAACACTTTTTATTCTTAATATTTACCCATGGTATTATTTAGCTCCGTTGAATAATGAATTGATCCACAAACTAAAAATGTTTTTTCTTTTGTATTTAAACAACTTAAGACAATTCAGAAAGTCCCTACTATAGAGTCATGATTTTGACATTCATCTTCGACTGCTTTTGCCTTATTTTGCTTGATTGCACCTAGGTCTATGTCTTCAAAGGGCACTTACTAATTGAATCTCCTGACAAATTTGAGTAAGCTTTAAAAAATCTCTGTGTTATATTGGCTAACTTGAGCCATCATTTGTTCAACATGCAGTATTCTTTACTGCTCCTCATAAAACTGCTCTTTACCTTAATTGGGAGGGTGGCTTCTTTGTAATCTCTCACTGATTTGCTTTTGCTTTTTTTAGCACTGTCAACTCTACTAACATGAGAACATTAATTAAATGTGGCTGGTGACAACAGGCTTTGTGGGGATTCTGTAAAATTCATATGTCCTATGTCAGTGATTGACAAGTGAGAGTGCCTTAGAATCATTGAGCAAAACACAGTTTGCTGGGCCCTAATCCCAGATTTCTGATTCAATAAGCCTGGAGTTTCTCTAAAAAATTGTTTTTCTGACAAGCTCCCAGCAGATGCAATTGGTCTGGGAACCACATTTTGAGAACAAAGGTCCATCAAATTCAAACTCATTAGATTCTAATTATAATCACTTAGGCCAACAGGCAATCAATCAATAGCCTAAATAGTTCAGATGATTATAAAAGTACCATCACTTCCTTCACGGTTCTCAACAATGTCTGTACATTAAAATTATCTGGAGAGCTATTAAACCTCTGGAACCCCATATTAATTACATGGAAATTTCTAAGGTTGGAGCTCAGACACGAGAAGTTTCTAAAATGCCACAGGTAATTCCAATGTACCCAGAGCTGAGAACAACTGCCTTACTTTAAGGAGTATCTTTTCCACAGGTAAGTCAATATCAGTAAGTTTGAAAGCCCAAGGGAAAGATGAAGTTTGTCTTAGCAATTTATACTACATGATCTACCACCCTGAAAAATGCACACAGGCAGATTTTTCTATATATGCTTTTTTAAACCAATGACTAAGTAAATCCACCAATTTCCTGCCTAATCACACACATTGAGAAATGTGATTTAAATCAATAGTCCACTCAATTGCCTATTTCTGTCTTTTCTTTCTCAGTGGGCTCTCTCATACTTGTCCCTTAATTTTCATTTCCATATTCAATAACATATTTAAAATAACAGCTAATATTACACTGGTCCTGTGGGAGAGTATACAAGGGATAAGTTCAGGTTGAAATCCAATTATAAAGAAACTGAGGAAACCAAGGCTGGCCTAAAGATGTCACATAATTTGCTCAAGGTATTATGGCTGGTAAGTGACAGACATAAAACATTATTTTTAATTTCACACATTCTTTCATAAAAACAACTATTAAATGAGTGTTTGTTATATACTAGGCAGTAGTATAGGCACTGCGGACACTCTTAACTACACTAAATTAATGAATATTTGTTGAATAATGCTCAAGCATCAGAAGGTAGAATGTATATGAGATTCATGAATAAATAGCTCCATCTTTGTTAACATCAAACCAAAGCAAGTATACAGCAAAGACTTACCAATGACTTAGAGATTAGCATGCACAAGGATGCCATTATTGGTAGTATTCAATTGGAAATTAGAATATCAGAATCATTCTAGAATCAGAAACGTTAATGACCATTGTTTTTCCAGTCATTTTCCTAACTTAGCACACCCATTATACAACATCTGTGACAGAGAATAGTCCAGTCCTGGCTTGAACAGTTTGAATGACAAGGCCTTTACTTTTCCAGGCAGCCCATTGCCTGGATGGAAGCTCTAGTTGGTGAATTCTGACCCAGATGGAACGCTGGATGCATTTACATGCAAATTTTTTTCCTTTAGATTAAGTCCTAACATCACCTGTGGAACAAATTTATTCTTCTTCTAAGTGACGGTCTTTCAATTCTGGTCATAAAATGCCTTAATACTGAGTATTAGAATACAGTGCTTCTGTAGATATGGTCTTGCCTTTCTCTGTGTTCATAAATTTATTTAATATAGTGGCTGCCTTGGCATTCATTTTAGGCCTGATATAAGTTGTTTGAAACCCAGTTGTATCCTGTCACCTTTTGGCCTAGTTAAAACTTTCCATCCCTGTGTGGTTTTTTGTGACATAGCCCATTAGTTCCTCATCCCACAGACCCAAATCCCAATATATCCCACAGCTGGTGACCACAATAAAACCTTATAATAAACAGCAAAGTTGTGTAAATAACTTCTCCCCTGTGCATGTATTTTCTTTAAACTGTAATAACTAATCCACAGGTGCAGAGGGAAAACCTAAAGGATGATGCCCATAAAGCGTAATAGGGGCATAGCGCCACAGGTCCTCTCTCTCACTCCCTACCTGCTTGTTGAGCTCCCTGCCGTGTCCAGACTTCCTGTTGGCCATCATGGGCATCCCTCTTCTCTGTGGGATATGTAAGTCATAGATTTCTCCTGTTTTATGCATTTTGGTTTTATCTCCTCACAGTGTCTCACCTGACCAACACACCCAAACCTAATTTCCCCCTGGACAGGCCTCTCTTAGAGAGTGGCTATCTTGGCTTATGACCACTCATAAAAACGTCAAGATCAAATTAGAGGAAAATAACAATACATTTGGTTTAGACTTATACACGAAAGAAACATGGATAATCAGAACTCTTCCTGATAAAAAAATCATCTGAGATTTATCTCCTGAGGATGTTGTGCCTTCTATAATTCTTCTTTTCAAGGATTGAATTTTGTTACCCAATAATTATGAAACAACTTTCTAAAAAGTCTCCAACACTTTAGAAACAAGGACTCGTTTTTAAAATGCCTCTAGTGAAGATCCCATACATAAGGAAATTCTGGGCAGGAAAAGAATCAATAAAGTAGGCCAAGATGCAAGGTCATCTCACTGTATTCCATGTGAATGGTTCCCTACAAAGTTGGGAAATACGTCAACCCTGCTCAGATGATCAAAAGAGAAATCCGTTGATTGATGAGAACATTTAGAAAAGAAGTTTTGCCTTAAATACTAACAAGTTCACTTTCAGTGGTTTTGCTGATACACCACTTAATAGTTTTACAATATGCAAACAACTCCTTAAGTCCCTAAAGACTTGATTTCCCACAAAAGACTGAATATTTCACTCTTGGAGATTAACTTTCTCATAAAAATATTATTATTATCACTATGTGGACTGCAGAGCTATCAATTATTGAGCTAATGTGTTCTGACCATGGTGACTGACCTACATCACACAATGTGCCACTCTTGTTGGGAGATTATTCAGTTCATGTTTGTAAAGCACTTCTAAGATTGAGTCTTCTATGACTGCTGCAGCTCACATTCACCACCTAACCTCCCTTAACTCTGTGGCACTAATCAGCACACACTTTAGCACTTAATACTCTTCTAATATTTCCTTGTCTCATATAATATTTTATCTGGAAAAATATACTTCAAACTATATTTAAAACTCTTTGTAGATGACATAGTCATGTAGAAGTCATTTAAATAACGTTAACATATATATACACATGCATACACACATATTCTAACAATTATTTGCCGAATAATTGACCACATTTTGTACTTCATGATGGTAAAATAAAACTGGATTATGTGTTACCTGATTTATTATAAATAAGGTATAAAGCAGCACCTGCACACACAACAAATCCGTACGGAATCTGTTTAAGTCAGGTGTTATTTGTGCCTCTAGATAACCAAACATCATGGGTGCATACAACTGAGGGAAAACTTATGAGCAGAGTAGCAGAGTAAACACAGTCCCTCAAACTCGTTATTCCACAGCCCAGGTCAGCCAGGTGTAGATGCTCTGTATGCATCATGGCCAAAGGTGGCCCAGGGCAGGGCCTGCCTTGGCCAGCATGCTGGACTTGCATGTGAAAGTACTCCCAGAGAAGCAATGGGCTCTGCCATTTTATCGTACAACATATTAACAGGTCAACCTAAGAGTGGCTAAGTGACATTTAGTTTCTCTAAGTGATATAATTTATTTCAAATAAGCCACAGGCACAGGAGCCATACTAGGGAGTGTATACAAAAGCCTTGGGAATATCCTGTATGTTAGGAACATGGACATTAGCCAACGGCTTTATCCAACAGCATCACTTGGTCTCTCTCTGCTAGGCTGCCACACGGGGGAAGAAAGTGAGTGTTCAGGGCCATCTCCGCTGTCTCTTATCACAGTGCTTTAAAAAATGATCCCTCTATATCTGATTTTTTATATTAAGCAAAAAAAAAAAAAAAAAAACAACAGGATTTGATGGACTTTTTTCTTTCCATGTTAATACTTTTAATTATTTTAGTTGCAAGTGACAGAAAACTCTATGAAACTGGCTGGGCTACTAAAGACAATTGTTTGGCTTATGTTGCTTAAAAGTGCAGGGACAAGAATGAATTCAGATGTGTCTTGTTTTAGTTGCTCAAATGTCAACAAAATTCTAATTTCTCTCTTTGTAATGGTCTATTGTAGGTCTGTCTACACTTTAGACCTATGAGGATTCAGATCCTACCTCCAGATCGCAGAATTGCTGCCACAGGGAAAAGATCTCTCCACAACAACTGAATAGAAGTCATAGTTCTAAAACTCATTGCCTGAATCTGCAATTTGTGCCAGATCCTTAATCAATCACTGTAGCCCATGAGATCTCAAACTCTGTGTTCACAGCAACCTGGTATTTTAATAGTTTTTCATGGTGCCCCAGGTCAAAAGAAATACACAACAGTTTTGTTTATTAAGTAATTAGGTACAAATAGCTTAATAAGCATTAATATTCTAACAATATGTTTGAAAAAATAATACAAACATACTAAAAGAAAATACATTATTTTCTTTTTAAATAACCACAGTTACTTACTAATGGATATGTGTGGGACATTGCACAATTTCTCAAATCTTTGAGTCAGATTGGACACCTACACCCTTATTTCCTGTTCCACATTGATTTTTCGCTGAGCACTTATTATTTCAATTATGGTAATCACTGAAAAACCAGCTTCATAAATACATGATGTTATTTGGAACATCACACAATTCAGTGTTGTTTGTGGTGTCCTACAGATGTCAAATATCACTGTGGTTCTCTTAACAATCTCAAGGCTCACAGTTTGAAAGCCATGGATGCCATGAAAATAATGGAAAATGCTGCTTAGGCTTAGCTGGTTGCAACCCAGTCCCTGACCTGAGAAGGATGACTTCATAGGGCTGAGAGTTGGAGATAGGTGCTTCTCTAAGAGGAATTCAAGATGCTGTTTTATAAAATGAATTGGGAATATTGCTGGGTGGTAAGATATCCATCATATCCAGTTTTTTCCCTTATTATTAAAATGTAACCATTATTTATTTTCTCATTGTGTTTTATTTACTGAATGAAACTTAAAGTTCCCCAGGGGAAGACGCCTTTCTATAGTTGAAACACATTTAAAGTTCATACTTATCATACGTTAAAGTCCGTAAGATTCATATTATTAGATTCACCTCTGAGTGGAGAAATGCTGATCCTATAACAGATGATATTTAATAATGATTATTGACTAGTTGTGAGTGTGAGATAAATTCTTATGAATGAAAACACAAAAGGAAATCAAGGAACATTTTTGTTTCAAATAATATCTCCCAAATTTATTTTCTGCAGTTTGATTTTAGAGTTAACTAACAGTTCTAGTAATTTTATTTTCTTTTGTTCTTCTAGATGCTCCTTGATGAGGTTTTAATTTTAAAAAATGGTGAGAGCCCATTAAGGAGAAAGAAAGAACATTTTCTTCCACTGCACAGAGAAGATATTCAAGATGATGAAAGCGGATATCAAAAACTTTTTAAAGCGAGTCTATTTCAAAAGTAAAAGAAAAAGGAAAGAATCCTGAATTCCTAAAAGTAATATATTTTCAGGAGGAGGGGCCAAATTTTCTAAGCTAATACAAGAAAATTAACTTCTCTATCTTTGGAAATAGTTTTGAAGCAGGAAGAGGCTACATGACATAGTTCAAAGAGTACTGAACTGGAATCAAAGAAACTAATGGTGAGTGAGCTGTGGCCCTGGGAGAACACAGTGTCACTTTCTTGGTGATAATTGCTGAGTTTAACTTAGCACAGCCTTAGGTACAGAATGGCAAATGAAGGCTGATTCTTCATCAGAACATCATTCCACTGAGAGATGGAAGGGAGCAAATTATGAGTCAACATAACCCTGCTCTTGTCTCTGAATTATTGAGTATGAAACTAAAACCTTGGAGAGGCTTAAACAATCTATCAGCTGCTAAGCTTTCGTTAGGAAATTAACTTGTGATATGTAATGGTCTTTCTTATACATTTTAATTCCTTTTAACAGTTTAAATAGAATTTGAGTAATAGCTTCTTAATGTTCACCACAGAAGTTAACTAAATCTTTAATGGACTCCTGCTGCAGCCTGCTTCATATTGTAATTTAATTGAGGTCTATGGAAAAGAAGTTCTCTTCTTTTTTTATATTTATATTTGCAAATTTGTTGACGATCCATGTTTCAGTCAAACTGCTTTGCATAAACACAACTAATATTTGCATGTGACTGAAATGAGAATCTTTACAATAGAAGGAACCTTGTTTTCATCTGCATTGTTGAAATCTTTAGATATAAAGATGTGAGATTTTAACTGAAAAAGTAATATTGGACTGAATGCTTAATTTTTACTCACATATTTGTAAGACCAATTTCCTGTTTTGTGTTTCCCCAGCCGTGCCTTGGAACCTGCCTGTTCCAGGTGTGCAATGCATTTCTCCCTTTAATCCAATCTTGGTCTCAGAAGCTTCACCATACCATGTTACAAATCATGAGCACAATTGAAAAACAAAACAAAACAAAACAAAACAAAACAAAACTTTACTGGAGGATTTGAATTTCCTAGGCACCAAAATGTTAAGCTGAAGTTCTAGTGATGTAATTTTGCACAACAGGCCATAGTTGAAAGAGAAGAAGCAAATCCATGCGAGGGATGGTTTGCAGGTACAAAGAACACTCACTTAGGGCTGCCTGGTGCCCTGAGGATCACACCACATAGTCAGAAAGCTATTCCTCTGAAGTTGAACTGATTATGCATGGCCAGTGTGTGGTTTAATAGTATATTTACGTAGTTTGAATCTAAGCAGGTAGAAAAGTTGAGACCTAGAATAGTAACCACATCACAGTGACTGGCGCACTTGTCTCTTCTGCACGTTGCTTTCCTGTCTCAGCTCTCCCTATTACTACCATGTCTGCTGCCTCCTTACCCCACTTCCTCCTACTCACCTAGTCTTTCTCCTTCTCCCCATATTTTCCTTTCTTCCCTCTGTAGCTTTAGTATGATATTCTTGTCCTTTGAGGACAAGTGACGATGCACACAGTCTTGTGTTTCATTTTGTTCAAATTCCGGCTCTCTCCTTTGGGCATGTTAATTTATTCTTTCTAAGCCCCAGCTGTCCTCTTTGTTTAAAAGGAAAAGGGGTAATATGTCTACTTCATAGACTTGTTGTGAGGCTGGAATGAGAGAGTACATAAAGAGCATTAGCACTTTACATACTGCAATGTACTAGTAAGAGGTGGTGTGCTGTTGCCAATGTTTTTGTATTTCTCCATGAATAAAAGACCTTTGAATATGTGGAAACACAGAGATGCTTGGTAGGATGCAGGCACAATCTTTAGTGGATGTCAGTTCTGCACTCTTCAATATGTTGATTTTATGTGGCTGTGCTGTTGTTTATTATTAAAACACACTTTAGAAGTTTTGTAAAAAGAATTTAATTGGAAACCTGGAAGATTTTTATCATCACTACAGATAGCTTCAGGCAAAAAGGAAAAAATAATAGACCGTATCACTGACCCATGTTGGTCTCCTTTATCCATCTGCATCCAAATATTCCTGTCCTATGTTTTTTTTCTGTCCTTCCTTCTGGTGATGAGAGTGATATTAATTAACTTAATCTTAACAGAGGTCTAGGGCTACAGTGCATTGACTGACTCTGCTATTTGCTTTCCAAAGGAGCATGGAAGTGAAGAATGCTGCATGCCAAGGATTTAATCTTAGCTGATGTCATTTATCAGTGTGGAATTTAGGAAAGAGATGGCATGGCAGGGCTTCCCTTAACCTATTCTACTTCCTAAAACATCAACAGATGACCGAAGGTCAAATAACAAATCCATAACAAAAAAGTGAATTCAGTTAGTCACTGAACTATATTAAAGTCAAAAAGGTTAGAGCTAGAAAGGTCTTTACAGACCACTTGGTAGTTCAGCTGTCTGATTTTTAGTACAGAAATGAGGTCTCAGAGAAGTGACGTGACTAATACATCTCTCATTAGGATAGCCGAGATTATATAACTCCGTTCTGTTTCCCAGTGCAGGTTTTTTCACCACATATTCAAATAGTCATAATGCATTCTGAAACCGAAGAATAATTGAACTCTGTATGAAACTTTTTTTTTCAAGAAACTACATTGATTAGTTGAGAAAGTACGGTCATGTGGAGTTATCATTTTTAGGGGAGTAGAAAGGGAGTATCTAGGATGAGACAGAAAAGGAATGAGGTCTTAAATTAACTTTGTTTTCAATTTCATGCCTCTTTGCTCCCTTTGGTTTTCACCACTTGTGGGAAAAGTAATCACAAGCAGATGAGGGAAAAAAAGCAAAAACCTTGAATAACATTATTACTGAATATTGTAAAGTTAGTAAATAACACTGGGAAACATGTTCCCAGGTAATTTCGAGAAATGCATCCTTGATGTTCATTTATTTAGAGATCCATATTTATTTTAGTACAATTTTTTTTTTCCTAATAAGTAACAGCCAATGGGTCTGGGAAATACACTGGTAAGTAACAGTATTATGCTCTTTTTTGGGGTGATGAGTGTATTTAATTCTTTGTTTTTGCAAAATTTAATATTTTGTGAAAACAAACTACTATCGCATGTATTAAAATATTTGAAGGTAGATTCTTAGAAAATCCAGAGATCTGAACTTTTTAAAATCCTGCCAACCCTGGCAAGAACAGTGGAAAATCCAAGCCCTTAGAGATATACCCCTCACAGTGTTAAACCCCTCTTAAGATGAACTGTTCTCTATACTAAAGAATGGTAGGGAACATTAGCCATGGAGAAAATTTATGGTAGTTTGCAATGCTTTTTTCTTTCACAAATTGTCTTAGGGGCTCTATTTTTCCACATCATTGAAGGAGTAAATAGTAATTCTACTTTTCCTTTACCTTCAACTTCCCATGGGAAATATCATTTTTAAAGTTTCAATTTGTATGACAGAGATAGACATTTTTGAAACTAAAGATGAAAGCCATCAAATTATTAAAAACAATCAAGACAGCTCAGATATAGGTAGAAGTTATATGATTAGGATAGATACATATATATATACACACACATACAAAGTGAATGTGATTTTCTTAATATTCAGTTATGGTTTGATTAATGTTTTACACCTACTATATGTTTAACTTAAGAGAGATATTTGTTTTTTTTAAGGTGACTTTGAAATTGCAAATATTATTATTTTTATGCTTAACTCAATTATTAAAAGTTCTTCTTAGACAGACTTCTCAGCAATTCTCCTGTTTGTGTCCTACCTTCAGTTCATCTCCAGAGATACTCAGGACCTTTTGGGGGCTCCTGTGACATAAATCAGTTTCTTTCTTAGTTTTTCCTACTGCTAGCTTAAGATGTGCTTTCCAGCTTCCAAACTTTTATTTCTCATTTCATCTTATCTGTTTTCTTGATCTTTTAGGTTTATCCCTTTAAAAAATTCCCCCTTACTATTGGTTCAGTCACTTGTTTAAAAATTCCATTAATATTTCTTTGTCCAAACTCTTCTGTAACAATCCAAGGCTCTTCATGGTCCTGCATCTTCGTCACTCTCCGCTTCCTCACTGCCCTCTCCCTTCTTGCCTGTAAATGCCTGCGGTGTTTCAGCAAGTGACTCGAAACGCTTCAGATTGTTCGTGCTCTTTCTTGTCTCTGCATGCTCTTTTCTATTTACGTCTTTCTTTATCTAACTAATGTCAACTCTTCCTTAAAATCTCAACTCAATTTGCAGTGAGCTGATTTCCCAAAATATATTACCACTCAAGTTGACTTATCTTGTTACATTCAAAAACCTACTCTGTCAAAGTAGTCCAGAGAGTACATAC
>CAUYRT010072889.1:0-29820 GCA_963574885.1 Lepilemur ruficaudatus
ATTAATTTCTTTCTATTTATAGTAGAGACGGGGTCTCGCTCTTGCTCAGGCTGGTCTTGAACTCCTGACCTTGAGCTATCCACCCGCCTCGGCCTCCCAGAGTGCTAGGATTACAGGCGTGAGCCACCGCGCCCGGCCTAGTTAATATCTTTTAAACAAAATTTTAAATAAGAAAATATATTTTATATTTATCCACATATTTTCCATTTCTAGTTCTGTGTATCCCTTTGTGTAGATCCAAGTTTCCATCTGGTGTCATGTTCCTTCTGCCTGGAAAACTTTAACATTTCTTATGGTGCAGTTCGACTGATGATGAAGTCTCTCACTTTTTGTGGTGTGAAAAGTCCTTATTCCATCTTTATTTTAAAGATATTTTCACTTGTTCTGGAGATCGAGGTTGATAGTACTTTTTTCCCCAATAATTGAAAAATAATGTATTCTGTTATCTTCTGGCTTGTATAGTCTCTCACAATAAGTCTACGATCATTTTCATCTTGTTCTTCTGTATGTAATGTCCCTTTCTTCCTCTGCCACCCCCGCATTTTTTTTTTTTCTGGGACAGGGTCTCGCTCTGTCACCCATGCTAGAGTGCAGTGGTGTCATCCTAGTTCATTGCAACCTCAAATTCCTGGGCTCAAGCGATCCTCCTGCCTCAGCCTCCCAAAGTGCTAGGATTACAGACATGGGCCACCACACCCGGCCACCTCTTGCCTTTTTTAAGATTTTCACATTGTCATAGATTTTCAGCAATTTGATTATAATGAACTTTGCTGTCATTTTGTGTCTTTATAGTTGGTATTGAGATTCTTAGATATAATATTTGGGTTTCTGGTTTTTATCCAATTTGGAAAACTTTTGGTCATTATTTCTTCAAATATTTTTCTGTTTTCCTGTTTCTCATCTCTTTCTGGACTTCAACTGTAAGTATGTTAGAGCACTTGATATTATCCCATGAGTCACTGTGGCTCTGTCTTGTTTTCAGTCTTTTTCTCCCTGTGCTTCCTCTCAGAAGCTTTCTGCTGATAATGTCTTCATATATCCTCAAGTTTATAGTTCTTTTTTTTTTTTTTTTTTGTGACAGAGTCTCACTCGGTTTCCCGGGCTAGAGTGCCATGGCATCAGCCTAGCTCACAGCAACCTCCAACTCCTGGGCTCAGGCAATCCTCCTGCCTCAGCTTCCCAAGTAGCTGGGACTACAGGCGTGCACCACCATGCCCGGCTAATTTTTTTATATATGTATTTTAGTTGTCCATGTAATTTCTTTCTATTTTTTAGTAGAGACGGGGTCTCACTCTTACTCAAGCTGGTCTCGAACTCCTGAATTCAAATGATCCACCCGCCTCGGCCTCCCAGAGTGCTAGGATTACAGGCGTGAGCCACCATGCCCGGCCAAGTTTATAGTTCTTAACTTCAAAGAAACTTTTATAGATTATAAGCCATTTTTTTTTTTGGTAGAATAAGTTGGGTTTGCTCAATGTTTCTTCATGACTAGGTTATGCACTGTGCAGGGATGTCACAGAAGTGACACTGTGTCTTTCCCACTGCATCCTATAGGTGGTCCCTGATTTTAATTCATCCCATTACTATTGATGTTCACCTTGATCACTTGATTAAAGTGATCTGACAGCTTTTCCACTGTAAAGTTCTCATTTTCTCTTTCTAACTAATAAGTAGTTTGTGGGGAGGTGCTTTGAGAATATGGAAATATCCCATTCCGCAACAAACTTTTCATTATTCATTTGTTTATAACAGTATAGAGGCATGACTTCCTATTTTATTCAGTAAGTTATAATCCATTAATATCATTATGTGTTTTGCTGCTCTAATTGTCTAGATCCAGCCAACGGAAGCCCCTTCTAGCTGGCTCTGGTATTCTTTTGACATGTCTCTATTGAGCTCTTCTTTTTTTAAAAAAAAATGGCTTTATTGAGGTATAATTCATGTATGATACAATTTTATTTATTTATTTATTTTTGATTAGGGTATCCTTAGATCATACATATGATACAATTTACGCATTTAAAGAGTACAATTCAATGGTTTTTGGCATATTTGCAGATATGTGTCACCATCACCATGGTCAATTTTAGAACACTTATGTTACCGCAAAAATAAACCTCATAACCTTTAGCTATCGTCCCCTATCCTCCTGTCCCCACTTCAGCCCCTGGCAACCCCTAATCTGCTTTCTGTCTCTATAGATTTCCTTATTCTGTATACTTCATATAAATGGAGTCATACAATACCTGCTCTTTGGTGACTGGCTTCTTTCACTTAGTATAATGCTTTTGAGGCTTATCCAGGCTGTAGCATGTATAATTACTTCATTCATTTCCATGGCTGAATAATACTCCATTGTACGGCTATACCACATTTTGTTTATCCATTTAATTCATCAGTTGCTGAACATTTGGCTTGTTTCTAACTTTTGGTTATTATGAATAATGATGGCTGAGCACAGTGGATCACCCCTGTAATCCCAGCACTTGGGAGGCCGAGGTGGTAGGATCACTTAAGGCTGGGAGTTTGAGGCCAGCCTGGGTAACACAGAGAGCTTTTGTCTCTACAAAAGAAGGAAAAATTAGCTGAGCACCGTGGTGCACATCTGTAGTCCCAGCTACTTGGGAGGCTGAGGTAGGAGGATTGCTTGAGCCCAGGAATTCAAGGTTACAGTGAGCTATGACAGGGTCATTGCACTCCAGCCTGGGTGACAGTGAGACCCTCTCTCGAATAATAGTAATGTTGTAAACATTCATGTACGGGAACTTCTCAGAGATATTGCGGGTTTGCTTCCAGACCACCTCAATAAGGTAAAGATCGCAATGAAGTGAGTCACGCCAATTTTTTGGTTGCCCAGTACATATAAAAGTTATGTTTACACTATTCCATAGTCTGTTAAGTATGCAATAGCATTATGTCTATAAAATGCACATACCTTAATTTAAAAATTCTTTATTGCTAAAAAATGCGAATGATCATCTGAGCCTTTGGCAAGTCATAACCTTTTTGCTGGTGGAGGGTCCTGCCTCCACGTTGATGGCTGCTGATGGCTCAGGGTGGTGCTTGCTGAAGGCTGGGCTGGCTGTGACAATTTCCTAAAATAAGACAGGAATGAAGTTTACCACTTGGATTGACTCTTCATGAAAGAATCCTCTGTAGCATGTGATGCTGTTTGAAGCCTTTTACCTATAGTAGAACTTCTTTCAAAACTGGAGTCAATCCTCTCCAACCCTGTCATTGCTTTATCAATAAAGTTGATGTAACATTCTGAATCCTTTGTGTCATTTCAACGATGTTCACAGCATCTTCACCGGGAATAGATTCCATCTCAAAAAACCACTTTCTTCGCTCATCCATAAAAAGCAACTCCTAATTCGTTCAAGTTTGACTGTGAGATTATAGCAACTCAGCCACATCTTCAGGCTCCACTCCTCTGATTCTAGCTCTCTTGCTATTTCCACTGAAGTTACTTCCTCCACTGGAGTCTTGAACCCCTCAAAGTCTTCTGTGAGGGGTGGAATCAACTTCTTCCAAACTCCAGTTAATGTTGATGTTTTGACCTCCTTCCATGAATCACAAATGTTTTTAATGGCATCTGGAGTGGTGAATCCTTTCCAGAAGATTTTCAATTTGCCTTGCCCAGATCCATCAGAGGAATCACTATCTATGACAGTTATAGCCTTATGAAATGCATTTCTTAAATAATAAGACTTGAAAGTCAAAATTACTCCTTGATCCAGGGGCTTCAGAATGTTGTGTTAGCAGGCATGAAAACAACATTAATCTCCTCGTACGTCTTCATCAGAGCTCTTGGGTGACCAGGTGCATTGTCAATGAGCAGTAATGTTTTGAAAGGAATCTTTTTTTCTGAGCAGTGAGGTCTCGACTGTGGGCTTAAAGCATTCAGTAAACCATGCTGTAAACAGATGTGCTGTCATCCAGGCTTTGTTGTTCCATTTATACAACACAGACAGAGTAGATTTAATATAATTCTTAAGGGCTCTAGGGTTTTCAGAATGGTAAATGAGCATTGGCTTCAAATTAAAGTCACCAGCTGCATTAGCCCATAACAAGAGAGTCAGCCTGTCCTTTGAAGTTTTGAAGAGAGGCATTGACTTCTCTCCTGCTATGAAAATCCTAGATATCATCTCTTCCAATGTAAGGCTCTTTCTTCTACACTGAAAATCTGGGTCAGGCATGCTGGCTCATGCCTGTAACCCCACCACTTTGGGAGGCCTAAGGCAGAAGGATCACTTGACGCCAGGAGTTCGAGACCAGCCTGGGCAACATGGCAAGACCCCACCTCTACAAAAACTTAAAAATTAGCCGGGCATGGTGGCGCATGTCTGTAGTCCCAGCTACTCGGGCGACTGAGGCAGGAGGATCGCTTGAGCCCAGGAGTTTGAGGTGGCAGTGAGCTATGATCTCGCCACTACACTTTAGCCTGGGTGGCAGAGTGAGAACCCATCTCAAAAATATTTACAAAAATCTGTCGTTTAGTGTGGCCACCTTCATCAATTATCTTAGTTAGATTTTCTAGAAAACTTGCTGCAGCTTCTCCATCAGCGCTTGCTCCTTCACCTTGCACTTTTATGTCATGGAGACGGCTTCTTTCCTTAAATCTAATGAACCAACCTCTGCCAGCTTCCAACTTTTCTTCTGCAGCTTCCTCACCTCTCTCAGCCTTCCTAGAATTGCAGAGAGTGAGGGCCTTGCTCTGGATTAGACTTTGGCTTAAGGGAATGTCGTGGCTGGTTTGGTCTTCTATCCAGACCACTGACACTTTCTCCCTATCAGCAATAAAGCTCTCTCGCTTTCTAATCATCCATGTGTTCACTGGAGTAGCACTTTTAATTCCTTTCAAGAACTTTCCTTTGCATTCACAACTTGGCTAACTGGTGCACCATGCCTAGCTTTAGGCTTGTCTTGGCTTTCGACAGGCCCTCCTCACTAAGCTTAATCGTTTCTAGTGTTGATTAAAGTGAGATATGGGACTCTTCCTTTCACTTGAACACTTTGAGGCCATTGTGGGGTTATTAGCTGGCCTGATTTCAACATTGTGTCTCAGGGAGTAGTTAGGCCCCAGGACAGGTAGAGAGACGAGGGTGTAGTGGCCGGAACGCACCAACATCGATTAAGTCCCCTGTCTTCTGTGGGCATGGTTCGTGACACCCAAAAATAATTACAATAGTTAACATCAAAGATCACTGATCACAGATCACCGTAACAGATACAATAAGAATGAAAAAGTTGAAATATTGCAAGAATCACCAAAATTTGACACAGAGACACAAAGTGAACACACGCTGTTGGAGAAATGGCACTGATACGCTTGCTCAGAGCAAGGTTGCCACACACCTTCAATTTGTAAAAAAAGGTAGTATCTGTGAAGCACAGTAACGGGAAGTGCAATAAAACACAGTATGCCTGGACACGTTTTTGGTTGGACATCTGTTTTCATTTCTCTTGGGTGTCCTTCGGAATCAAATTGCTGGGTCCTATGGTTACTCTGTTCAATCATTTCTGAGCACTTTTTTATTTTCTGGCACAAGACGATTCAGGTGTTATCTTTTATTTTCCCTACCCTAGCTCTGTGATCAGCCATTCCTCCAAGGAGCCCTGGGTTTTGCTAGTGCACGATGGGATTTAGAGATTAAGCCTTGGGCGCTAGCTACGCTCATCACTATTAAGGCGTCACTGCTCCCAGCCCTCTCCGTGGATGAAGCTGGGAAGCGCATGCATATATACCCCCATAATGCACATGCATTGACACACACACATGAATACAAACATACCACATTTGCATCAATATTTATTTCTATGTCCGTCTATTTATTTTAAAAGTCATGAGCTCTCACCAATGCCTTCAGTTCCAATCCAGGTGTAGAGGATCGCAGGTGGGAACACTGCAGGGTTCACTCTTGTTTTTCCCTTTCCATGTTTATGACATGGAAAAGGTGGGTGTCATACTGGGTGTCATATGTACTTTCTGGGCCAGTCCCACTGATGTAACCAGTGTACTGAGAAGCCGGTCTCTTTCCTCACCCCAAAGTGGTCCTCAGCCCGCACAGGCTCTAACACCCTCTCTGAGGCCACCCCTCGTGGATGCTCCTCCCTGCCCCAGGCTCTGACATCCCACCCAAGCTCCCCTAGGTGCCCTGCCCCACCCCTCCTCCCCCATGGACTCCACTTCCTGGTGCTTGGCCACCGCCTGGGCAGATGCCCTGTTCACCTGGCTCACGACTCACTCTCCCTGGCCAAGGTAGGCACCCTCCTTACCTTGCTTGGGCTCTGACCCCCAACCTGAGCGCCCTCCTTTGACTTTTGCTCTCTCTGCTGCCCCTCATCAGAGACACCCTCCTAACATCACCTGCGCTCCCCTCCCACGCCCCCCAACACCTGCCTTGCTTGGCCCCAGCTAAAGTCTTCTGGACTGAACTGTTTGAAGGGAAGGGAAGAGAAGAAGAAAAAGGAGGAGGAGGAAGAAGTAGGAGATGGAGAGATGGAGAAGGAGAGGGAGAAGAGGAGGAGGAGGAGGAGGAGGAGGAGGAGAAAGAGAGCCGCCTGGCAGGTTTTGTTGAATAGTGGACGTTGTGGGCAACAGGTCGTAGAGGCCCTGGCTGGTGTCATCTTTGTCTTCATTCAGAGAGAAGTCCACAGAGCACAGGGAAGTCACCTTGACACAGCACAGCGGGTCCAGCTCCCGTTTGCCCTTATCCCTGGGCGTGGCTCTTACCGGGGCCTCACCTGTCATCTGTCTGCCACTGTGGAGCAGGCTGAGTGGTGCTTATAAGACATGTGTCTGGATGGGGAGGGGAGAGCCCGGAAAGTGATGTGGGGCCTGGGAGCTCAGAGGGTGGGGGACAGGGGGACAGCAGAGTGTGTAGTGGGCCCATGGGAAGAGGCTTCAGCAAGCGAGAGGTGGGGGTGGCACAGGGAGACGGGGCAGGTGGGTGGTGGGGCAGGAGTGGGACAGATGGTGGGGCCTTGAGCCTGGAGGACAGTCCCTCCAGGCTGGCTTGCCAGGGGTATGGGAACAGGGTAGGAAACTGCCTGCCTCCCTGGAGACAAGGTCAAGCAAGGCAAAGGAGGCAGCCCTGTGGTGTGGGAGGAGTAGAGAAGGGGTGTGATGATGGGGACTCAGCCAGGGAGGGGGCCTAGTAGGGGAGAGGGAAAGGGGGCTTACTAAGTGGGAGGGGCTGTGGGGGTCCCATCTCTTTATCTAGAGAGCAGTGGCTGCACCCCCACCTGACTCTGCCCCTCCCTCCAGGACCAGCAGTGGGCGGTGGCCTCCTTTGCTGATGTGGTCCAGGCCTTGGGGTGGGAGCCCCAGGCTTCCCCCCAGCTGAGCTTTCTGCCCCTGGGTCCTGGAGTGTGGGAGTGGGAGTGGGGAATGGCTGGGGGCTCGCTCTCCCCCAGCCTCCATCCACCACGGAGGCAGGCAGGGCTGGATTTGTTTCTCATTTTGCTCTTGGCTCTTCTGGTGGAAAAATCTAAATGCTCCCCTTGGTACAGCTGAGGCGGAGAGGGCGAGTAGCTGGGAGGCTGTCCTGGCAGGGAAGTGGAAGGGCAGGCGGGGCCTGGCCAACGAGAGACTGCCCCCCTGCTCGGCTCCCCGCAGCCCTGTTGCTCCTACGTGGCTCTGCAGGCCCAGGGCGAGAAGTCCTGCTGTCCTGCCGTCTGTGGTGGAGGGGCCGGGCCAGGCAGGGGGTAGGACTGGGCTTGGGGTCAGCCTCAGGCCCATGGCCCCCACCCTCCGGGCTTGTCCCCAGAACAGTCTTTGAAGGGTGATTTAAAGTCCCCTGGGGGTCCTTGAAAGAACCCCTGGGAAGCTGTAGCAGGAGGAGTCTGAGTCAGACCAGGGAGGGACAGACTTCCTCACCATGCAGGGCTTTTGCCTAAGGGGGAGGTGACCTTTGTGCTAGGAGGGTTCCCTAGGCAACCCCAAGGCATTTCCTGAACACCCTGGCCATGGGAAGCCTTTTCTGTAGGTTATCCCATGTTTTCACAAGCATTAGCCATCCCATTTCACAGGGGAGGAGGTTGAGGCTCCAAGAAGTCAGGCACCTCACTCAAGGTTGCGTAGCCTCTAAGTAAGTGGCAGGGCTGGGATTTGAACCTAGTTGTGTCTGACTTTCCCCGACACTGGAAACACAGGAAAGCCTTCCTCCCCTCCACTCCAGGGTCTGGGAGCCCCTGAGCACCTCCTGGGTGAAGCTGCTCCGGCAGGGAGAGAGCCTGGAAGGAACTCGGGGGTCTTTTGGGCCATGCCCCTGCCTCTGCGCCACAGCCCCCAGCCTTTCCCACTGGCCCCAGCCCTAATTGGCAGTGAGGTGCTTCCAGAGAGCTCCCTCACCCTCCTCTTGTGGAGCTGGAGCCACCCCCACTCCATTTTCTCAGACCCTGAGTCCCTCACCCCGGCCCCCTCTCCAGTCTGAGGGAAAGAGGAGCCCAGAGCGGAGCCCAACCACTTTCCCTCTGGAATCTGCTGCCTCTGCTTTCCGATGGGGAAACCATCTGGACTGCATTATGGGCAGAGAAATGGAGAGAGCAGGAAAATGTGAGTTGGCCCCCGGCTCCTGTCTGCAGTGTGTGTCGGGGTTGGGGGAGGCTCAGGCTCTTCAGGGGCTGGACCAGCAGCTGCCTCCACCTCCCCAGTCCCTGGAGGGGTGAGACAGGAGAAGTGCTCAGGAGAGGGTGGCCTGGGAAGGCAGGGCCCAGACCTCGCACACCTCCGCAGAGCCCACGTTGAAACTGCTTATCGTACCAACCTACCCATTTCACAGATGAGAAGACCAAGGTCCAGAGAGGGTAGTGACTTTCCCGGGATCACACAGCAAACCCTTCTACACGTGCACACATGCCGATGGGCACTAGAAGGCCCCCGTATGCAGGGGTTGGGGGGCTGGAACAAGGGAACAGGAAAGAGGCTGGTGGTTTCTCTTAAGCCTCAGAGTGTGAAGGGGAAAGGCCCATGAGAACAGCAAGGAAGAAGGAACAGCCTTCCTCTTTTTCAGAGCCCCCCTTCCTTGCCTCCCAAGCTCCCTCCCTGCCCTATGCACTACCTTTCCCAGGCATCCAATGCCTGGGGATATTGGGTGCCAGGGTGGGGGCCCTGTGGGTTCTTCCTCCAGGTCTCTGGACCCCCCTCCCCCACGTGGCCCCGGCTCCAGACGTGGCAGGGTAAGCAGGAGTGAGGTTTCTCCGCTCCCTCCAAGTGCTGCGCTGGCGGCTCCCGAAATAAAAATCAAATGTGGGCTTGGCAGAGCGAGCAGGGTGGGAGACGCAGCCTGAGCGAGTGAGCGGCAGCTGGGGCTTCATTCTTTCCATTGTAACTTCACCTCCTAACCTCTGGCATTTTAATTACGTCTCCTACCCCCTCGCTCTGCCTGGGCCAGAGGGTGAGCTCACGCTTTCCTCAAGCCTGGGGGTCGGGACAGCCTCTGCCTGGACCCCCAGGCCCTGCGCTGCTCCCAGGAAGCTGTGTGGTGGCCGGGCTGGGGGTGTCTGCCTCATGGATCCCTCCTGCTTCTCCTGTCCCAGGAGGAGTCTGGAGAGGAGCCCAGCCCCAGGCATCCAGCTGGCATCTCAAGTTCCATGTGTGAATCATTAGTCTTCACACCCACTGCTCCATTTAATGGTGGCCACTGTCTCAAGGCCAGGCGTGGCAGGCTTACCACCCCATTTTATGGATGGCTCAGCCATAGTCTGCAGGGCAGAACCTGGGCCCAGGCCCAGGCCCCGGTCCCGGTCCCGTACTCTTTCCTAACCCAGGAAGAGGGGCAAGAACATCTAAGGCCCACAGTGGCTGCTTTTGTCCAATGGTAAGTGGTGGACAGCATTATTTTGACATTAAAACATGCAAGGATATAGTATGGGGCAGGAAGCAAAATGCCTATGAATTTTTAAGGTAGAAAAATCTTCAGAGATCTCCACTTGGGGCTGTGCTCAGACTCCAGGAGTAGCGTCTGTCTCCCTGGCATGGCCATGAGCTGGGGTGAGATACTGTCATATGGGTTTGCAGCCAGTTCATTCAGGCCCAGGACTGCCGCTGAAGATGCTGGTGGGCACTGGCAGGTGGCCTTGGCCCACCCTGGGGTGCGGAGGCCTTCTCTGCTGATTCTCCGTGTCTCCTAGGGAGGGAAACTTCCACAGGACAGGCACCTGGGAAAGGACTGCCATTCTGCAGCCAGCGCAGGTGCAGGGCAGCCTTGACTCTGACCCCAGGGCCAGCACTACAACCGCTTCAACCACCCCAACCGAGGCTTCCTGCTGCATCCCCAGGCCCCGGGACCTCCCCTGTCCTGTTGCCTTGGAGGCCCAGGCTGTGGGGAAGCCTTCTCGTTTCTTCCCTCTTGCCCTACAAGTCTCCCCTGAATCAAACAAACGATTCCATCAGCAAGCTTTTCCTGGGCATCTAGTCCGCCGTAGGCCTTGCTACGGCCAGGCACGGCCTCTCTGCTCGATGGAGACGGTGAAGTGCTATTCAACGCGCTGCGTGCTGCGGTGGGGAATGAAGGTGACGGCAGTTCCTGCAAGGGGAATTCTGTCCGACCTAGGCTCGGTTGGAAGAACACCGGGAAGGCTTCCCAGAGTAAGGGACGTCAGGAGGAGACCTGAGGAAGATCTCTGAGGGCGGAGGCAACGGCGCCTGCCAAGGCGCAGTGGGGAGAGAGAGCCTGGCGCAGCGGCTACAGGAGTGTGGGGGGCATGGGTGCTGTAGGAGCCATAGAAGCCGTCAGGGTGCATTTCTGGGCAAGGTGTGGAGGATGGGCTGGAAGGTGATCAGAATGGAGGTGAGGTGACCTCTCAGGAGGCTCCCACAGAGGTCCAGGTGAGAGGTCATGCTGGCTAGGGGGAAAGGTGGCCAGATTGATAGAGATGTAAGGGACAGAAGCCACGGGACCTGGTGACTGATTGGCAGAGGGATGCAAGCCAGGGATCCACTAAGGCTGGCTCCGGGTTTCCAGTTTACTGTTGAACACGGGGGTTTGGTACGCCTGTAGAGCATCCAAGTGGAGATGCATACCAGGTGGCTGGACATGCAGAAGTCCCCCTGGGGAAAGTGCAGAGAGAAGAGGCCGGGCCCAAACCCACAGAATAATGGAGAAGGTCCATCCTGCAAAGGAGCTAGAGAAGGAGTAGCCAGAGCCACCAAAGCCCCCAAGGGAAGAGGTCTTATCAGAGCAATGGCCAACAGTGTCAGGGGCTAGAGATGGGGCAGGCTGAGGCCCAGGAAGGGACACTTGGTCCAGGGACCAAGAGGCCATTGCTTCTTGCTGTCCCCCAACCCCCATGTCAGTCCCCCAGCCCCTACATCTCTGGTCCTCACCCTCCATCTCTATACCCCAGCCCCCGTCTCTGTCCCCAGCCCACATCTCTGTCCCCCAGCCCCCATGTCTCTGTCCCCCAGCCCTTCCCCACCCTCATGCCCCTCACTCTTCCCCATGCCCTCCCCATATTACTCTTTCTGTCTGTACCCTCTTCTCTCAGATGAGAAGGCTCAGCAGCTTTCTAAGGGAAACTTCATGCCACCCCTACCCCCTGGGGTCCTGGTTGCCTCCATGGCTCCTGAGATCACCCCCCAGCAACAACCACCCACACCTCTCACCACAGATGACTCTAGAGCTCCAGAGGCTGGGACAGAAAGGGACACACACTACCACCTGGCCCCCTGAGTGCTCCCCCTTCCTCCAACTGAGCCCCCACAAGGTGTCAGGGTCCAGGGCAGCTTCAGGCCAGCCTGGCCCCAGGGCCTTGTGGCCTAAAGGAGAAAGAAGCAATGACACTGACAGCCCCACACAAAGTGAGAGGAGAGGCCCAGAGAATGAGCTACAGATTTTGAGATCCAGCAGATGGATCTGAGTGGGCTTCATGGAGGAGGTGATTCTGCACGGAACCTTGAAGGACTGGCAGGATTTGGCCATGTGGCGCTGGGAGCAAAGGCAGTTGCAGGAGAAGGTGGGAGGGGGACCAGAGGGGGCCAACCTCAGGGCAGAGCCAGCAGCTCTTGGCTGCTGGTGGCTGAAGCGTGTGGCCAGAGGGGTGGGAGGCGGCAAGGTGAAGGGCTGGAACACCGGAGGATTCTAGACTTTGTCCACTCCTGCCTCTTAACCCGGGGCATTCAGATCTGATGCTGTTTCCAGTTCATTCATTCATTCATTTAGAAAATATTTGTTGAGCTTTGACTCCGTGCTGGGCAATTGCTGAAGATGCTATGGGAGACAGAATAAGGTCCCTGGCATCACGAGTTTAAGTTCTGGGAAGAGACACAAATGATAAAGTCATGAACAAATAAAGACAAAACATTAAAATCATGATAGGGGCTGCCATAATGACTGGCCATTCTCTGAAGGGAGGGCCTGTGTCCTGTGTCCCCCTTGGACTGAGGCTCCCCTGAGAACAGAGCCTGTGCCTCCTCCATCAGACTGGGGCAGAGCCTGCTGCCATTAGGCTGGGCACATCCTGTAGCTTGGGAACGGAGAGGGGCTAAAGCATCTGACAGCAAGGGCTGAGGTGTCTCAGAAACCTCCCAGGAATGGACCCAGGGACAGAAGTGAGCGGGGGTCTTGGGAAGGACCCCCTTCCCACAAGGCCCAAGTGGAAGGGCTTCCCTCTCCTCCCCATCCACCCCTCCATCCCATTAAACCTTAAATTAACCTCAGCCCCACCCGGAGCTGGAGAGAGTGCCTCAAAATAAATCCTAAATTACATGCTGCTTGGGGGCAACCACAATTCTTTGTCCTCCCTCTCCAGCAAGCAGACCCGCCCCACCCAATGCTGAGGGGCCGCCCCCCAAAAGGGCCTATTTATACGGTTTTTGCTCCCCTCTTTGCTGTCTGGCCCTGTTGTCCTTGGGCGAGGCCCAAGTAGGCTACACAGCTCTCCTGGGAGGTGAAAGGGGGCAGGGGAGCCTGTGAGCCTCTCCAGGGTCTGACCGGGCCCTGGGGGATATAATTTATAGTCCAAGCCAGCATACTTTGGGGCACTGTTAACGATTACACCCGGGCCATGGCACAGGTCTGGACTGTCCTGAGCACGCCGGGGTCACCCTGGTCACCAGGGATGGGGCCCAGACCCCAGCCTCCCAGAGCACTGCCCGCTTGGGTACTTGAGAGAGATCTGACTCTGCCCCCTGGTTGCCGAGGAAGCAGTTCCGATTACGGGATGGGGGGCCCATGGCACCTGGCAAGGGCAGGATGGGCTCTGGCTCCAAGGACCCCCAGGCACAGGGAGGGCCTGGGCAAGGAAAGGGGGGAGCTGGACATGGCTATTTGGAGACCATGGGCTTGGGCCAAAGGCCTCCCTGGACAAAGCCACCTTCCACTCTGGGAACCCAGCCCCAGATCCTGGAGCTACGGCCCTCCAAGTGGGAGAGCCACAGGCAGAAAAGGCAAGAGAGAAGGAAAAAGGGAAGCGAGTGGGAGACAGACACGTGCACACACAGGGAACCACAGAAAGGGGGCAAGAGACAGAAAGAAACACGGAGATGGGCAATGACAGAGGACCCCGGGCCTGGCAGCACCCCTCTACCCACACGGGGCCTGGGCGTCTGCCTGCTGCCCACCGGCCCGCGCCATGCTGCCCTGCTCCAGCCCATCGCCATGAGGTGGGAGGGGGTCTCGGGCCTGCCGCTGCCCCCGAGGGAGGCTCTCTTCCTGCTCCCTGCGGCCCCTTGCTCGGCCTCCTTCTGTCCCTCCATTCCAGGCAGACTGGCCAGCTCTGTGCCCTCCCCTGGAGCCAGTACCAGCAGACCTGCCCTGGGGTCCAACCTCTTCCTGCCCGTCTCCTCCCACGTCCCCCTCCACCCCGGGGGGCTGCCCTGGGAGGTGGGGGCCGGGTGAGTTGAGGGAGAAGGGAGGAGGGAGGACCTCTCACTCAGAGTCAGCCACAGAGCAGGGAAGCGGAGCAGAGAGCAAGGGGGAGGAGAGGAGAGGGGAGGCTGGGAGAGTGTGAGAAGGAGCCACTTCCAGGCCTGTGTCCCGGGAGGAGGGACTGGGTGAGGCTGGGTGGTGGCATCACAGTGTCTGGAGGACCATGCACACATCCATGTCGTCATGCAGGTGACTTAGAGAATGGAGCTCAACCTCTCTGAGCCCTATCCCCCGGGTTGTGACAAGAGGGAACACAACACAGGCTGAGCTGTGCAGGTCCTAGCCTCTGCTAGTGGGACGTGTTTGTCCTCACAAGGGAAGTCCTGCCGAGGACTGTGCCAAGAAGCTGGAGAGGACTGGGGTGCGAGTGAGTGTGAGTGCCAGCATGTGCGTGTGTGTGTACATGTGTTGGGGGTAACAGAGGATTCAACCAGTGCTGCCTGAGAGAGGCGAGGACCTCGCAGCATCAGGGAGACAGTCACAATAGCCCCCTCTTCTTTAGAGGAGGCGACATGTCATCCCGATCAAACTTGATTATCCGTCTGCTAACAGCCCCATGACCCCCATGGAGCCTGGGGCACCAGGCCTGTCATTTAGCTGGAGGAAGCAACCCAAGCCACAGCCAGGAGCTGAGCTCCGTGTGGAGAAGCAGTGCCCAGCCCAAGGCAGGCACCGGCCCAGACACTTAGCGCCCTGTTTACCCTGGCCAGGGCGGCTGGCACAGGTGGGTCTCTCCAGGGAGCGGCTGGTGGCCCTGCCAGCAGACCTGCAGGCTGAAAGGGAGGCCAGGACAGCAGAGCAGGAAGGGGTGGGTGGAAAGACATCCCACTCAGCTACACACCTCACTCTGCGGCTTGCAGGGGCCAGCCCCTGGGGCTCAGGGGTCTCTCAGCTGCCTTGCGAGAGAGACCACATGGCTGGGCCCAGGCAGAGAAACCGCAGCTCCAGGGTGCTGGGTGCTGCTCCCCAGGACAGGGCGAGGCTGGAGGAAGGCCCTGCTCTTTGGGGTCCTGGTCTGGCATGCCTGGCAGCCTCTTGACTCCCCAGATCTGAGGGGCCAGCCGTCAGCACCCACCCGCACACGTGACTTGGCTTAAGCACAAAATGTCACAGCCCTGCCCCGGCAGAGCCCATCACTGCACAGATGCCATTTCCAGGTCCTTCTCTACCACACGGACCGCACAGACACACCTCGCACCCCTGCACATCCAACACACACGTCACCTTCCAGCACCCAGCCCTCAAACGCGGCCAACACCTGCCAGACACACAATGCCCCCCCCGAACACCCCTTTCCCACCTAATCTCCACTCCAGCAACGAGGCCACACTCACACAGCCCTCTGCACCGGGACACCCCTCCCCCAAGTGCCACACCCCAAAGTGGGCCCAGGGGCCCAACATTCCAGGCCCTGCCCCTGCCCCTCTTCATCCTTTCTCCCTCCTCCTCTCCTGCCCCCAGCCCTCTCATCTGTCTCCTAGCTAGGTCCCTTGCCCCCGATCTCTTTCCCGGCACACATGGTGGACACTCGAGGGCCACACCTCTGGGCAGCTCCCCGCAGCTGCAGCTTCCCCCACTCCTGGGGCTTGTGGGGCTGGGGGCTCCAGAGGACAGGAGCTGCAGCCTGCAGGGCTCAGGGTCTCACATCCCCTTGCTCGCCGACCCCCATGGACCGCCCACCCCTCCTCATTCCAGGCTGAGTCATCCCCGTATCTGGAACCTCTGCACATCTGGAAGAGCCGAAGCCTGTTCAGGCAGCTCCACGTGGACACTTCTTCCCCCTAGCTCCATCTCACTCCCACCCCTACTAGCAGTCCAGGTCCAGCCCTGCGAGCCCCACCTGGAGCAGGAACCTGGTCACCTAGCAGGCAGGAGCCCCAGTGCCAGCCTCGGGGGCCAGGACAGCTGTTGCCCACAGGGCCTGTCCCCAGTAGCAGGAACAGCGGCCACTCGGTGCCCACCACAGTGGGCGGGCAGGGCAGTGCTGGCCTTGGAGGAGGCCAAGCGCAGGGATAGGGGAGGCAGGAGAGCCAGGCGGTGAGGAGGCAGCGGTTTGGCCCAGCAGGCAGAGGGAGTTTATCCTGGCGCCTGGCCCTGAAGCCAAACATCCTCCTCTAACCTCGCAGACACATCAAAGCCCACAGGGAAGGGGCCCTTCGGTAGAGGAAACCTGTAGTCCTGGAGGCCTGACAACCTGGCTCTGGGCACAGGACCACCCTGTCCCACTAGGCAGCCCAGGCTCAGGTTGGGCACAGAAGTCCTGGAGGGAGTGGGCAGAAGAGGACATTTCTACCCGGAGCCCCATCCCCCTCAACCCACCCCTTCAGTGCCGCCACAGGGGGCTGACGGAGGACGACAGAGTTGGCACCATTTTTTAGCTTTGGCCCCCAATACAGGACTCCCTCCCAAACTTGCCCCCTCCCACAGCCCCCTGCCCTGCTCCAGGCAGGGAAGGCTGAGTGGGGCTCACTTTGTGCCCCAGCCTTTCATCCGCAGCTGGAAGGGGAGTGTGTGCTCAATCGCGGGGGGACCCAACTTCATCCCCCAGCCTCCACTGTTCTGCAGAGGATGTCTCCGCGTGCACAAGAGGGAAGTGGAAAGGGTAGGGGGGTTAGGGCTTGGGAGAATAACTGAGCTTGGAAAAATAGAAGCTACGGTGGAATCAGAAGGCGAGAACTGGGCTGCAAGCCACAGGGCCTCTCTCTGGGGGGCCAGCTGGGGCGGGAGGAGGAAGAGGGGCTGTGAGGCGCTAACAAGGGAGAGAGGAGGTGCTAACAGGGCCACTGGGGTGAGGGGATCCTGGAGCCAGGCCTCTAAAGGCTGGCCTGGAGATAAGGAAGCCAGGCAGCCGTGGGGGTGCGTGGGCGGGAGCTGCCACATCAACACAGGAGGCTGGGGTGGTATACATGCACACATGTGCACACATATGTGCACACATGCACACACCCACACATGCATGCGTGCACACAGCCGGAGCCAAGTCTGTCCTCAGCTGGGAGCCAGATGATGTGGCTGCTTAGAGGAGCTATGATTTGAGGAAGAACATGATCTCTGCCGGCCTTTCTTCCCCAGCCCCTGCCCACACTCATTCTCTGCTAAACAGCTTCGCGGATGTCCCAGGCTGTACCTGCTCCCACCCCAACTTTAATCTGAGCCCCCAGATCACTTAGAGGCCCTCCCTTCAAGATACCCAGCCCAGAGGGGCTCCGCTTCCCACCAGCCGCCCTGAATCCCCACCTTCTTTGGGACTGCGAAGTCCTAACCACAAACCCCTGGAACATCTGGATCCGAGACAGAGGAGCCCACAAATAGCTTGCAGTACAGCCCTCCTTTAAGGGGCCAACAAGAGCAGAACTAGAAAGTGGGGCTCCTGGGGTGCTATCCCAGAGCAGACAGTGAGGGTAGGCTGTAGACAGAAGGAGGGGGCAGGGAAGCCTGTGGAGAAGGGGTCCCAGAGGGCAGAGACCCTTCCCCTGGCCACAGCTCAGCCTCTCCTGCCTATGTCTTGGTGGCTGTGCTGCGTCTGCCACCCCAGACAGCCAAAGCTCATTAGCGCAACCTCCCCACCCCACAACCCACCCCCACCTCTTTGAGGTGTTTTCCTCTCCTCCCCTGGCCTGTGCCCCCCAGAAACCTACGCTTTGGGAGAATAATCACTCTCAAATGCCGTTTTTGTCTCTGCTAAGCCTCGGGGAAGGTGAGCATTAGTGGAGCCCCTCCAACCTGCTCATTAGGATAATGAGTGCTCTACACCGTTAATTGTCAGCTGGTCCGTCCTCCCTCCACCTTCCTGGCCCACAGGTTGGCAGCTCAGACTTGGGGTCAACTCCAGAAGTGATCACCCCGCCCCTCCGCCACGCACCACCCCGAGAATGAGTGAGGGGCTTGTGAGCTTCAATTTCCAAAACAATACTGAAAACAAGACGCAGACACTGGTCCCTTGGCCAAGAATCCTCCTGGCAATCAGCCAGGCACGGCCTCGTCCTGGAAGGTGGACATGAAGCCAAACATTCCTTGCAGCACCCCTAGGAGTCGCTGGATCCCTAGGGAACCACCGTACCCACTTGGCTGTGGGGGGCGTGCACGAATGCAAGCACACCCTTGCGGGGACAGGGAGCAGGAGAGGTGGATTCCCCGGACCACACGGCCAGTGGTGAGGGGGAGCCCAGTTTGGACATCACCGCCCCCCAACCATGAGTCCCTCACCAAGGACTTTGGACATTAATTCCCTATCCCCTTGGAGACATCTGGCCCCTGACCCAGGGAGGCCCCTAACGAGCTTTGACTCAGTGACAACAGAGCCAGTGTTTACTTGGAACAAAGCACCATGGGGAAATGGAAGCTGAATCAGAGCTGGCCAGCCCCCGCAGCCTGGTGGGAACATTAGGACATGTCCACACATCTTCAAGGGAGAATGGCCAAGCACTGTCAGAGAGGCCCAGGGGTGGGGGTGAGCAGGGAGGGCGCAGTCACTTCATGCAGGAAGACCCAAGTCCAGGAAGGCTTTCTGGAGGAGGTGGTATTTGGGCCTTGAAGGATGGGTAAGAATTTGTTAGGTTTCGGGGAGGGATAGGGAGAAGGGTGTTCCCATGGAGAAAACTGTCCAGGCAGAGAGGCAAGGGGGGAAGCAGAAAGGGTAGAGGGAGGGGCCAGATAACATGGCTGGGGGGCACAGGGAGGGAACACTGGAAGGGTAGGTGGGGGCCGCTTATGGAGGACGCTGAAGGTCTCACTGAGATGGGACTTTATTCATGTGGCAGTAGGGAACCTCTGAAGGTTAGGGAGCAAGACAGTGGCATGCCCCGATACCAGCAATGGGGAGACCAAGTTAGAGGCCTTGTTGAAGATGGTTGTGATGTCCCTGGTGAGCCAGGCTGCATTGGGGACGATGGCAGTGGTGATGCAAGGGAGGAGCCACCTGTGACAGTGTCCAATCCCTGTGAGCTCTCAGCCTGTGTGATGAGGCAGGCATCCCCGGCAGTGCTCAGCGGGCAGCTGAGTGGGCGGGGAGGGGGCAAAGCAGGAACAGAGGGAACTACTCAAATGTCCCAGCCCAGGGCCACATTCAGGTCACTCCTGAGACTGGTCACCAGCCCTGCCCTCTCTGACCTGGCCCTTAGGTGAGGCCAGAGCACTTAATGGACAGCAGAGGACGCCAGTGAGCAAGGCATCTGGGGAAGGGGTTGGGCAGAGGGGCGCCCGCAGTGCTCAGAGGGAAGCATGACCCTAACTCCTCAGCGCGCTCCCTGCCTCTGTGTGAAAGGGAAAGAAGGCACTGCAGGCCCCTTTCCTCTGCCAGGAATGAAAACAGCTAACATTTATTTGCCATTACTCTATGCCAAACACTGAGCAGCAAATTTCATCCTCATAATAGCCAATGTGACGAGGGAGGTACTGTTATGCAACTCCTCCCCTCTTTTCACAGATGAGTTGAGAGACGCACAGAGAAGTTCAGTTTCTTGCCTAAGGTCACACAGCATACCATAGTTAAGTAGCTCACTTACTAACATGACACAATACTGCCCCTACAGGCAGAGCCGGGCTAGAGCAGAGTGTACTGCCAGCTTTGAAAAGAGATCCCAGCCCAGCATCATCAGCCACTATCCACGTACTGGGAGGTGAGGAGGAGGGTGATGCTAAGCGGAACAGAACTCAGCCTTGTTCTTCCCCCTCACCCAAAGCCTGGCCCTCTGGGCTGGGCTGAGCCAGGCTGGGCAAGTCCTCCCACCCCAGTAAGGTGTTCCTCCATCCAGAGCAGCAGAGCAATGGCTCCGTGGGCCCAAGGTGTGTGCCACCCGTGCTGGGCGTGAGGTCTCGAGAACTGCATGGTTCTGGGCATGACGCAGCCCCTAAGTCTCGTGTGACCTGGCCTTCCCACCCTCTCGGCTCCATTGCCTTCTTTGAGAAGAGAGGGGGTGGGCCGCCTGACCTCAGAGGCCCTTCCAGCTGGCCCGTGTAGGATGCACAATCAGCTCATTCTTTAGCAAATGGGCTAGCGGACACAGTGAGTGCATATGAAGACATTTGAAAGTGGCTGCTCTTGGGAAACCCCAGATGGAATTTGTCCTGGAATCTAGGGGGACCCGCGGACTGCATGAGGTCTCTGGGTCTCCCCGCCCCCGTGTCCACACAAGCTGGAGCATGCACATGCGCACATGCACATGCTTCCCTCCCACTGCCAGATTAAGTGTCAAACAGGAGACGTGACCCCTTCCAGGACCCTCCTTCCTCCAGACAAGAACAGCCTCCTCTCCGCTCAGTATCAGGGCCCATAGTGCCCCACCCCCACCCGACCTCACCCACCAAGAATGCTGGTGTCCCCAGGGCCATGATGGATGCTGATAACAAGGCCTGGTACTCCTGGCCTGAGCCGGGACCACCCACCAACTAGGCTCCTCCTCCCTCCCCATCTGTAGGAAGGAACACAGAAGGGCAGTTTGGTGTCGTGGAAAAAGCTAGGGGCCCACAGGCAGGTTCCAGGAGCCCTCTGGACTCTGCCTGATGAATCAAGTGCTGGGGACCTCACTTTCTCCACGGGGAAGATGTGGGGCAGGGGGTGGAGTCTGTTCCTATGATTTTTCAGGGACGTGGGTAGGATTGTCAGATTTAACAAAGAAAAACACAGGACACCCAGTTAAATTTGAATTTCAGTTGAACAACAAATAAATTTTAGTATATCCCAAGTATTGCATGGGATATACTTATACTGAAAGAAAGTATTCAGTGTTTATCTGAAGCTCAAATTTAATTAGGCGTACTGTCTTTTTTCTGGCAACACTAGATCTGGGGCAGGTGGTGGCCAGAGATGCAGAGGGAAGCCACGCCAGCCCCTCCCCACCCTCCTGCTCCTCTTCAGGGCACTGGTGCCTACCTTGTCCCTTCACCTCTTCAGCCCTCCTGGGCCCCCTCAGCTGCCCCTAGAGCTTCCCCATGCTCTTCTCAGTACCCTCATTTCACTCCCCAGGGTACCCTCCTCCCCTAAGCTCAGTCATTTCCCTCTTCCACAAGGGCCATCTCTGCGCAGGTCTCCAGGCACAGCAGGGTGCAGGGAGTGTGGGGAGATACCCCAGGCCTCCAGCCTGGTGCAGTGGGGCCCAGGTGGGGGCAGGAGGGCCCCAGAAGCCCAAGTTAGCAGCAACTGCACTGAAGAGGCAGAGGCGTGGGTGCTGTTGGGGGGCGGCTCCAGCACTCTCTGGACTAGGTCCCCCTTGGCAAGGGGCAGTCTGGGTCCACTGCAGGGGGAGGAGGGAAGAGTGCCCCCTGCCCCTCTCCCCCACCCCCGGCGCCACTTCTCCAAGCTCACAGTCGCCAGGAACTTCAAACAGAGTGGGGGTTCTCTGGGGCCACATCCCAATTCCACCTGGATCAGGAGACTGGAAGATTCTCCTCTAAAGGGCCGAAAAGGGCCAAGAGATCATGGGAGGCAGAGACAAGGACAGAGGGAGGGACCAGGAGAGACCACAGGAAACAGACTCGGAGACGGGGGATGCCAGACCCACCCTCTGACAGGGAAAATAGAGACAGATGAGAAAAACAGACCCCTCCCGGAGACAAACGGAGGTTAACGGAGCCGGGAAAACAGAGAAACACTCGGAAATTGGGAGCAACTGAGTGCAGACAGACAGGGAAGAACCGAAACAGAAAAGCAGAGTCTGGAGAAGTGGGGAGAGACACAGAGATCAAGTACCGGACAGATAACAGGACTAGGAGGGATGAGAGAGGGAGAGAGAACGCGTGAGAAACAGGGAAAGGACAGAGCAGCCAGAGGACTTGCTGTCATACGAAATCGAATGGTGACAGGGGCCAAGTCAGACGCGACACCCGGCAGGAGCCGCCTGACGACCCTTACGCGGAGCGGGAGCAGCGCCCACCCACCACGTCCGGCGCGCCCCTCCAGGGGTCCGAGTCCGCTCCCCGCCCCCCGCGGGGCCCCGCGCGTCCCGCCTCTCCCACCCCTCGCCCGGCGAAGGGGCTCGGACGATGCCGCCCCGGCCCGGCCCGCGCCCTCCCGGCTCCCGGGACCCCGCGCTGGCCGATGCCGCCACCTGCCGGCCGGCCCCGTCCGCACCGCGGGCCTCGAGGGCGCGGCGGCCGCGCAGGGTCAGAATCTGGCCCCTCCCCAGCGGGCCGGGCTCCGCGGGGTCTTTCCAGGAATCCGGACGGGCCTGCTCACCCGCCCGCCGCCGCTCAGCCCCGGCTGCGGACCCGGGGCGAGTCTCTAGACGCTGGGGCCTTAATTTCCCCTTTGTCAAAGGGAGGAAACGTACCAACACCTCCCGCAGGATTTCGGTGGCTGGGCGGGGGCGGGGGGTGAGACACGAATGTACCAATGCTGCGCTCCTGGTCTGTCTTCCTCCACCCGGAAATCTCAGGCCACTTTGAAATCAGCCAGACCGCCCCCTTCCTCCCTTCTTGGCCAAAACACAATGGGGTGACACCCCCCCACACACACAGTCCCCTCACAATCCACCCCAGGGCCTTCGCTGTCCCCCACACCTCTCTCCCTCCCCGCCCCCCGAAGTCCAGATGGGGACGGACGTCCAGCGGTCTGCCTGCCTCCGCCCGCATTCCCTCTGCCCTGCCCACCAGGCACGGCGCGCCCCCGTCCTGCCTCGGTCGGGGACACTTAGGAGCGGAGGAGTTGGGCGTTAGGAAGGGCCTAACTGAGCACTCTGGAGCCCACCCCACCGTTTGTTTTTTTAAGTCAATTAATCTCATCTACCTCCCAGTTCCCAAAACCCAACCAAGACCTCTTCCCCTCCCTTTCCCCTCTCCGCCCGAGTCCGGCCCCTCCCCGGAGCATCAGCTCCGCCCCCGTCCCGAGGCGGGGCCCCATAGGTGGAGAGAAGTGGGAGAGGTCGCGGCCCCGCCTCTCCCCTCCTCCCCTACACACGGAAGCTCAGTGGCCCCCCACGCCAGGATGTCCCACGCTTGGGTCCCCGGCCTCGCGCCCGCCTTGCTGCTCACCCTGCTGGCCGGCCTCCAGCAGGTGAGCGCTCAGGAGGTAAGACTTCACGGGCCCTGCTCCGGTGGGTCGGGGGCCTGCTTCTGGAGCCTGCTCACCACCTCCCATTGTCAGGATTTCCTCATGACCACACGCAATTAGCAACTTCCTTTCTCTTTTTGCGGTGGAGGTGGAGGTGGGGGCCGCAGAGGAAGGCCCTGGAAAGCCTGAGTTCTTTCACCTCTGAGGGGGTTTGTGTAGTGGGAACTGGCCCCCGCCCACCACCTATCTGACACCTAGCGCGCCTCCTTGTGAATGGGGACTTTGACCCCCGTATTAGTCTTGGCTGGTCCCTCCGGCTCCTTCTCATCTGCGTCAGAAAGTGGGGCCTGTGGTCTGGACGCCTGGGCCAGCACGTCTCCCCAGCGCTGTTCCTCCAGTGCTGGGTGACCTTGGGGATGGCCCAGCCCTCTCTGGGACTGTATTTCTCTGCTTGTGCTCCCTCGTCCCCTTCTGGGAGTGAGAGTAGAATTCCAGCCTGTGGTAGGATTTCACCTGGCTGCCTGACCCAAGACTGGGGTGACCTTTGAAATTGGGGATTGAGAGTGAGGCAGGGTTTGAGTACTCCCTGGGCCCTCTGGTTCCTTCCACATAAACGCTACAGGTGATAGAGGAAGGTTGTCCAGTCCTGGGATGGAAGACCATTTTGGGAACTGAGATGGGTCTAGAGTACACATTTTGAACTTATTCCCATTCAAGAATAGGAGGGAAGCCCCAGACCGGCTCCCCAGAACAGAACACCTTTACACAACTGGGCTGAGCTTTCAGAACTGCTCTGCAAAAGCCCATCCATGGACCCATGGACCCATGGATCGGGTTATAGAGCAGGGTATTCCTTCTAAATCTCTGGGGGAACAGTTTGTGTCAACACCCATCTGAGCATCCTGGTTGACTCCTCCCACCAGCTCCAGGGGCGAGGCATTGTTAAATGCCGCTGGATCAAGCTGACTCTTGCTCAGACTCAGGCTCTGAACCACCCTAGACAAGACCACTGGTTAAAATGGGGGGCTGAGGATCTGGGAGAAGAGTTCCTCTCCCTGTTAATTACTCATCACTTAGTCGGGAGCCGGGAGAGGGAGGAGGAACAGAGTCTGGGATCTGAAGGGGAAAGGGGAGCTGCTGAGTGCCTGAAGCCCTCAATTTCTCTTGTCGCCTCTATGTGCTGTGTGATTTGGACTCAGACACACACTCTGCGACAACCTGCAGACGGTCCTTCCCTTCTTCACCACAAGGGGACAAAGCTTGTGAGAAGTTGCTCAGCAGCCTGGGACTGAGCAAAGAGGAATTACCCCAAACTCTTACTGGCTGTTATTGGTATTCTTTTTATCATTGGTATTCTTATCTCTACTGTTGTAATTAGCAATTGAAATGTTATTTTAATTATTTTAAGTAAGGTATTGCCAAAGCTGACTTCTTACTTTTGAGCCCTGGTTGTTTGTCCCAGGAGGAGAGGATAGGGTGACAGATAACTACCTCCAGTTTGCTGTGTTCCCACACCTGCATCCCTTCCCCACAGCCTGGGAGCAGCCAGGATGAAATGAAACCAGGTCATCAGTGAATGCTCATTCCTTCTGCAAAATTTTTTTTTTTTTTTTGAGACAGCGTCTCACTGTGTTGCCCCAGCTAGAGTGCCATGGCGTCAGCCTAGCTCACAGCAACCTCAAACTCCTGGGCTCAAGCGATCCTTCTGCCTCAGCCTCCCGAGTAGCTGGGACTACAGGCATGCGCCACCATGCCCGGCTAATTTTTTCTATTTTTGGTAGAGACAGGGTCTCGCTCTTGCTCAGGCTGGTCTCGAACTCCGGAGCTCAAACAATCTGCCCGCCTCAGCATCCCAGAGTGCTAGGATTACAAGCTGAGCCACCACACCCAGCCCCTTCTGCAAATATTTTGACTGTTGGTTTTCAACAGTGATGAACAGACAAAAATCCCTGCCTTTGTGGAGTTTGCACTCTACTGAGCCAACAGATAAAGTAAAATATGTAGTATATTAGTTGTTGGTAAGAGCTATGGAGAAAAATTATGCACACTAAGGGGAAGGAAATTGTTTTGGGAGAGTGGTTGTGATTTTAAAAAAGGTGGTCAGAGAGGAAGGTGCTGGAGCCAGCCTTGCAGATACCTGGGAGAAGAGTGTTCCAAGTAAGGCTTCGACACATAATTGCTGTTAATCGGTGAAATTCTGTGAGATGCCCTAGATGCCCTGCTGAAGAGGGTGGAGCTGGTTTGGGAGGGGGAATCCTGGCAAATTTGCAGAGCAAGGAATCCCCCAGGCAGTTAGCTAAAGGATGAATGTCCCCCCCCCACACCCTGCCGCCCTGTGTAAAACAGCCAGGTGTGTTCAGGGAACTCCTAGCAGGTGTGTGCAAGAGGGGGAGAAGGGGTGGAAAAGTGAAGGGGAAGGGAAGTGAGGCTGCTGGCTGGGGGTCTGTACCCCAGGGAACCACCAAAGGGGGCTTCCAGCAAGGTTGTCAGGTGACCAGATTTGCAATCTAGGAAGAGTCCTGCCTGCCATGTCTGGAGTGACCCCGGGTGGGGATGAGGAAAGTTGCTGGTGCCTGGGCCATAGATGTAGGAGAAGCTGGACTGGAAGGGTGGCCAGAAAGGAGGGGCTTGCAGACTTGGGGTGAGGGAATGTGGTGTGGTGGGTGTGGGGTAAGAGGAAGGAGAGCTGGGGCTGGCCAGGAGTCAGCTGGGCTGCAACCATTGTCCTAGGGACTGTGGAGCAGTCAGGTGGGGAGAGGCTTGGGGGAGAGGCAGAGTCCATTGGGGACCTGCTGGCATAGGCTCCTGGACAACATCTGAGTGGAGACCCCACCCTCCAGATGACCTCTGACCTCTGCCTCTTTTCTTCCACAGGCTGCAGACAAATGTGCCTTCTTCTTGTAAGTCTGGGACTTTGACTATAATTTCCAGTCTGGGGTGGAGTGGAGAAGAAATAACTCAAATCCTGCCCTGCATGGCTTCCTGGGGAGGGGATACCTCATCCCTCATCCTCATCCTCTCCCAATCCAGCCAGAAACCATCCCCCTACTTTCCCATCCGGAGAGGGAGACTCCACCCCCTCCCTTCCTCTGCCAACCAGCCAGTGGGGCAGTCTATAGCTCAAACCTGAGCCTTCTTACTGCAGTGTCAGGTTATCTCCCCTTTGAGGGTCCCCTGCAGGGGATGGGGGGCAGGCAAACAGTCTATGCTAACCCTAATATATAAATCCCATGAAGCCTAAGTACAATGAGCAGGGCCTGAGGTGGGGGTCTCTGGACAGGAAAGTATTTCCATCAAGTCAGCACTGGGCGTTCTGGGAGCACCCTTTCCCTGCCCTCCTCTCATGCTATGGGTGCTAGGAAGGGTACAGTCCTCTGTGAGTTAGCTCCTGGACACCCCACATTGCCTCTTGTTCTGCATCTCCTTAGAGTAAAATGAGTGACGTCATAGCCACTGCAATACTCAGTCCCCACACCTGCCGGGTGAGGTTGACGAGGTGTTCATTCCACCTGTGCTATGGACAGGAGCGTGAGCAGTGAGAGTACGGAGCAATAACTGGGCACAAGTGCACAGGGCCAGTCGTGAGATGAGCCTGGAACCCAGATCCCGAGTCCTGGCCCCAGATTCCTCCCACTGAGCTCAGAGGGGGCCGTACCTGGTGTCCTGAGAATGTGGGTATATTGGGGGGGCCTGGGATCCTTCTGTTTCTTGCCCTCCGTGCCAACAGCCTTTTTCTTCCCCCTGAGCAGAACCTGCCCCAAAGGATCCAAATGCTGCGATCAAGGCTGCTGCCTGGAGAATGAGTTCTTCTCCGGCTCCTTGAGGTAAGTCGAGGGCTAACTCCTCTGGACACAGTCCTAGAGGGGCCTGGACCACACAGGATGGGGCTGGATGTGCCACCAGGGGGTGGTGGCTGGATATGCCATGGATGGGGCTGGATATGCCACCGGGGGGTGGGGGGGTGGTTGTAGGTTGAGGGAGGGAAGTGTGGCTTCCTGGGTGCTCAGGGTGATGTTGGTGATCCCCCGCCAGGGTCTTCGTCATCATCTTCCTGGTCATCCTGCCGCTCTTGTGCATCTGTGGCCTGGCTAAGCGTTTCTGTCGCAACTGCAAAGAGCCGGAGCGGGACCCCCCAGTGGATCGCCAGGGGCCCCCGGAGCTGCCCTCCATAGCCCCCCCAGAGAGGGTCATGGCATCCATTGCTGAGCCACCACCCCCCTACAGTGAGGTGGGTGTCTCTGTCCCTGTCCCTACTCTGCTTCTCAGCTGGCTGTCCCTCCCTAGTGTCCAGATTGTTAGGGCAGCAGGGACAGTGGGGGGCCTCACTCATGCCAGGCCTCTGGACCCTGGCGAGGGCTTTGCACCCAGCATTGAGTCCGCTCTCTCCCTGGTAAGCATGCCTCAGCTGGCATGTGGGAGTGGTGGCCAGTGCCAGGCCCTGAGGAGACTCTGAGTCCCTTTTTTTCCCTGCAGGTCATTATGAAGCCCCCCCTGGCCTTAACGCCCACAGAGCCCCCCCCTCCCTACAGCTCCAGGCCTGAAGAATATGGGGGTCAGAGGGGAATTGACAACCCAGCCTTCTGAGCTCCCCCTGCCTGGAATTCTGCCAGCAGCAGCCTCCCCCCAGCGCCTCCTGGAGCAAGCCAGAGACTTCTGGAACCCTGGAATGTGCCCCCCGATCCTGCCATGGCACTGGTCCTTCTTGGATTTAACTTATTATTTTTCTTGCCTCTGCTCCACCCAGCTGCCTCTCTTGTCCCAAAGGCTGAGCTGGAGCGAAAGTACCTGTTCCCACAACCTGCGTTAGAGGGTGCCAGGAGGGAAATGCCAGCTGTTAGAGGTGCCGAGCAGTGCAATGGGCTACTCTGAGGGGTAGTAAGAGCCCAATTTCTGGAGGTATGCAAATCTTCAGTGGACAGCCAGCTCTGAGATATTTTGAGGACACCTCTGTGCCCATGGGAGATTGGACTAGATGAGCTCTGAGCCACCTTCCAGTGCTACCTGAGCAGAGACGACCTCATTGTACCACCCAACACATGCACAAAGTACTTGTACTCACTAAATTTTCACAGATTGTGGCCGAGAGTCTGAATCTGGCTGTGTGGGGAGGTGGGAGATGGGCAGGGTGGTGAGCCCAGGCTCTGCAAGGGGTGGGGGAGTCACTCTGCCAAAATGGCACCACTGATGAGCCCTTCAGGAGGACAGTCATTCATGGGCCACCCTTGAGGAAAGGCTCTTTATGATGCTTTGACCTCCAGTTCCTTGAGGTCTCTGGGTGTTAAAGAGCCTGGAAACAGGGTGGGAGTGACCACTGTGTGGGCCTCCGAGCCATCCTCCTGCTGCTTTCCCCGGGAGACATGGAGTGGTTGTACCATGAGTTGGCGAGAAATTGGCTGGAAGGGGTTGGATCCAGGAAGCAGCCCAGGATAGCCTGGAAACAACCTGCTGGGGAAGGTGAAGGCGAGGAGGAGGCCAAGGAGAGGCGAGTGGGTGGGGCAGGCATCTGTGGAGTGAGGCCTGGGAGACCTTGATCGGCCACACCCTGGAATCTTCTGGAGGGAGGAGAGGAGATGCAGGTCCCACCCTTCTCCAGCCCTGAGGTTACCTGCCCTTCTCCAGTCCTGAGGCTATGGGCACTGCCACTCTGCCGCACCTGTAAGAGTTAATCCCTAAGGGGAAAGATGCATTTGTCATGGCAGGGCAGGAGCTTATGGAGCGGGCCTGCAGCAGAGCGTGGAGCTGGGGCCCAGGCCTAGCCATGCAGAGTGAGGGAGACCTGGTGCCAGTGTCCTGGGGCTCAGGCAGGGCTGGGCGAATCCACCCTGAGCCTTGCCTTTGCACAGCTCCCTGCACCCCGCTCAATGGTAGCTTCCCCTCCAGGGCTCTCCCAATCATACCAATCCTTCGGGCATCAGGACCCATGCAGGTGGCAGAGTCAGGGTTGGGGAGGTGGCACAGGCATTTGAAAAGATGCCAGGCACAGGGGCTGTCCAGGTGGGGCTTCTTGGGGGAGACAGGGCCCCAGGGAGATTACAAACAGTGATTACTGACAAGATAGTATCAGAGTTGGCATTAGGAAAATGAGCCCAACCGTAAATGGAAGTTTCCCTTCAGTTTCAGGAATTGGTGGCAGGTAGCAGGAGGAAAATATGTGTGTGCTTTGTGTAGATGCTGCCCGTTCCAGCTAGAGAAGTCCCAGAGCATATGTTGCCCTCGACATGGTGAACACCCACCCCCGTGGGAGGATATTGAGCAGTGGGCTTGGGAGACTTAGAGAAGAATGTCACCCTCCGCCTGAACGTTGCCTTCTTTCATCAAAGACCACACAGGACTTTAACTGCTCCTGCCTGCAGCAGCAGAGTGACTGTCCTGAGGCCTGGTGTTGCTGCAACCTGGTGGCAGAAGTGGCCATTTCTGGTCACTCTTGGTGGGAGTAGAAATGGTGTGACCTTCTTAGAGGGTGATCTGGCACCGTCTATTCATGCCACAGATATTTACAAAGCTCCTACTATGTGTGAGGCACTATGCCTGGCACTGGGTATCCATTAAAATGTGAAATATAAATGACCTAGCAATTCCAGTTCTAGAAATGAGCCTTCAGAAGTGCTTCTGGGCTGGGTGGGGTGGCTCATGTCTATAATCCTAGCACTCTGGGAGGCCGAGGCGGGCGGATAGCTCAAGGTCAGGAGTTCGAAACCAGCCTGAGCAAGAGGGAGACGTCTCTACTAAATATAGAAAGAAATTAATTGGCCAACTAAAAAAAATCTAGAAAAATTAGCCAGGTGTGGTGGCGCATGCCTGTAGTCCCAGCTACTTGGGAGGCTGAGGCAGGAGGATTGCCTGAGCCCAGGAGTTTGAGGTTGCTGTGAGCTAGGCTGACGCCACGGCACTCTAGCCCAGGCAACAGAGTGAGACTCTGTCTCAGAAAAAAAAAAAATGCTTCTGCCAAAGAGCTCATCT
>CAUYRT010072890.1:0-19589 GCA_963574885.1 Lepilemur ruficaudatus
TTCAAGAAGGTATACCTGAATGTGATGGGCAGCTTTTGGCTAGTGAAGGGTTTTAAGTAGAGGAATGCCAGAATCACAGTTGCATTTTGAAAAGATTCTTCTGTAGTATAGGTATGAGTTCTTCTTTGTATGTTTGGTAAAACTCTGAGGTGTAGCCATCTGGTCCGGGACTTTTCTGTTTTGGGAGGTTATTAATTACTGCTCCAATTTCTGAGCTTGAGATTGGTCTATTTAGAAATTCTGTTACCTCCTGGGTGAACTTAGGAAGGTTGTATGTTCCCAGGACTCTGTCCATTTCCTCCTTGTTATGTAGTTTTTGAGCATATAGTTTTTTGTAGTACTCAAAAATAATGTTTTGTATTTCTGTGGTGTCTGTTGTGATCTCTCCTTTTTCATTTCTAATTGAGTTTATTAGGTCCTTTCCCTTTGAGTTCTTATCAATCTAGCCAGAGGGCTATCAATTTTGTTTATCTTTCGAAAAACCAGCTTCTGGTTTTGTTGATCTTCTGTATAATTGTTTTGTTCTCGATTTCATTTAGTTTTGCTTTGATCATAGTTATTTCTTTTTTTCTACTAGGATTGGGATTGGTTTGCTCTTTTTCTTCCAATTCCTTGAGTCTGTTCATTAGGTTGTCAATATATGTTCTAAAACTGATTTGTGTGAATAGCTGTACAACTTGGTAAATTTACTAATAATCATTTAATTATACACTTAAAATGGATTAATTGCATGGCATGTAAATTATACTTCAATAAAGTTGTTTTAAAAAAAAAGGAAAGAGAAGATTCTTCTGGGATAATTGAGAAGTTAGTCTAGAGAATATTGAGAACACAAGCAGAGAGTGGTATGGGCACTGCTGCATAGTCTAAGAATGAAAGAGATGATAGTAACTAAGCTAAGACAAAGCAGAGGGCATAAATTGGTGTAAATGTCTAAGAAATTGATATTTCTGTGAATCACAGCTATAAATTTTGAATGGAACTTACAAACAAAAAAACCTACCTGAAGGTTCTAGAGACTAAACAAAGGCAGGCAGATTTTGGATGGGAGTCAAAACTTTTAGCAAGTAATCTACAGAGTGATTTTCCCATTTTTTGTGGCTTTGCCTTGAGGGCTACTGCAGTCATGGCACTGCAGGGGGCACCTATCATCTTTCTGGCCCAAAGTACTAGCAGGAAAAGCCCAGGCAACCAGGGATGCTAGAGGGTGAGGAGAAAACCCTAGAAAGGGAAGAGCCGTAAAAGGGGAACTTGATATGTTTAAATTTGGCCCAACTGTTCAGCTGACTGCAGAACATGCATGGGCAAACTGAAATGTGCAGCTTGTACCCAAGGCTTAAAGAACTAAACTAATCTGAGCTGCCATTCATCCAGGTATGAAAATGTTCAGTTTGGGAGTTTGGGTCTAAATAAGTTAATTCCTTGTTAAATAAAAACACCAGCACTCTTTGGAGCAGTCATGGGAGAACTCAGTCTCCACAGCATAACATTTACAGTGTCCATAATTTAACCCAAAATTACTCGACAGATAAGAGTCAGAAAAAAAGTTACTCAATTTCAAGGAAAAGACACTTAAAAGATGTCGATCCAGAGATGGCCCAGATGTTGGCATTATCAGACATGTACTCTAAAGCAGCAGTCCCCAACCTTTTTGACACCAGAGACTGGTTTCATGGAAGCCAATTTTTCCACTGAGCAGGGCAGGGGTAGGGGGTAGTTTCAGGATGATTCAAGCACAGTACATTTATTGTGCAGTCAAACCTCTCTGCTGATGATGATCTGTATTTGCAGCCACTCCCCAGCGCTGTCATCACCATCTCAGCTCCACCTCAGATCATTAGGCATTAGATTCTCGTAAGTAGTGTGCAACCTAGATCCTTCAAATGTGCAGTTTACTGTAGGGTCCACACTCCTATGAGAATCTAATGCCACCGCTGATCTGACAGGAGGGGGAGCTCAGGCACTGATGTGAGCGATGGGGAGCAGCTGTAAATACAGATGAAGCTTTGCTGGCTTACCTGCCACTCAGCTCCTGCTGTGCAGCCTGCTTCCTAACAGACCACGGACAGATGGGTACCAGTTGTGGCTTGGGGACCACAGATCTAAAGTATCTGTGTCAAAAGTGAAGCGATTTTGCAGATGTAATTAAGGTCCTAAATTAGCTGATTTTTTTGGTTAAACTAAAGAGAGATGATCCTAGATGAGCTTAGCCCTAATTTAATCTGATAAAATCCCTAAAAAAAGGGATCAGACCCTTTTTTGAGGAGAGAAAGACACATATGCTCCTGTTGGCCTTGAAGAAGCAAACTGTTGTGGCTGCCTATGAAGTGGGTCATGAGGCAGAGAGCTGTGGGAAGCCTCTAGAACCTGAAGGTGGCTGCCAGCACCAGGCAGTAAGAAGTTAAGGCCTTCATCATAAAGCCACAGGAAATAAATTCTGCCAACAACTTAAGCAAGCTTGAGTAGATTCTTCCCAAGTCAAGCCTCCCGATAAGAATGCAGCCAGCTGACACCTCCTTTGCAGTCTTTTAGACCCTGAACAAAGGACCCAGCTAAGGTATGCATGAACTTTGACCAACTGACACTGTAAGAGAGTGAATGTGCATTGTTTTAAGCTGCTAAATTTGTGGTAATTCGTTATGCAGCAATAGAAATATAATACCACAGAAGAGACAGAAGAGAAAAAAATCAGTAAACTTAAACATAGATTGGTAGAAATCATCCAATCTGAAGAAGAAAGAGGAAAAAGATTCAAAATAAATAGAACTTTGGGGACCTCTGGGAAAATTTCAAAAGGTCTAATATAGGAGTATTTGCAATTCTAGAATGAGAGAATAGAGAAAAATGGGCCAAAAAAATTGATGAATAATCCCAGAAAAGTTTCCAAATTTTGTGAAAGGTAGAAACCTAAAGACCCAAGAAACTGGGAAAACTCCAAACAGAATAAATACAAAGAAATTCACACCCAGGCACATTATTATGAAACAACTGAAAAACAAAGATAAAGAGAACATGTTGAAAGCAGCCAGAGGAAAACAACATACCACTGCTAGGGGAACAATAATTCAAATTACTGTGGACTTTTCTTCAGATACCTTGGAGGCTGGAAGATAGTGAAACAACATCTTTAAGGTGTGAGAGAAGGTTTACATTGGTTGAGGTCTTTTTAGAAAATATGGGGGATTTGGTTATTGATCAGAGAAGAGATGGATCTCATTTGACTCTGAGGTTTCAAACTTAGGTGACATTTTGATAGTGTTGCTAGTGGCCAAGACAGGAAACTGAGAAGAACAATATTTTAGAAGCAGAGAATTGGGCAGGGTGTGAGAGCACACCAGAGTAATCCTAAAATCCACTTTGGACACATTGAGTTTTAGATTGCTTTGGAAGGCACGAAAGATGATATATTAGAAAAAGCACAAATTTGAAACCATAAATACTTGAGTTTCACTCCTAAGTTTTGGTAGCTGTGTGTGTAAGATTGGACAGTTTCTTAATTTCTTGGAGCTTCAATTTTCTCTTCTGCAAAATTAAGAGATTATTGTGAATATTCCATGAAAAACCTGTGTAAAATGCCTAGTAAAGAAACCAGCTCTCTATAACCAAAGGTTCATTTTTCTCCCTTTTCCTTTTCTAACAAGACATCCAGGTGGACATGAAGAGTAAATAAATTGGATGTCAGAGTCTGGAGTTCAAAAGAATATCCTTGCCTGGAGATATAAATTTGGCATGTTATCAGTGCCTAGCTAGCAGTGGGAATGAGTAAGAATACTCAAGGAAAGAGTGCTAAGGAGGGCTATGTAAGTTATCTATGGCTGCTGAACAATGTACAGTGGTGGTACAGGTATAGAATAAGATACTCCCATTCATAAAAAGGAGAAAACAAGAGACACGTAGGAGTAGCTGGTCCATAGAAATTTTGAAATCCAATCAGATGAATGTTGGAAGTTTCTTAATTAGTACTCAGTACTACTCCTACTTGGGAATAATTCTCCATGGCTCATAGCATTGGGTTCTTGGCTCCAGTTATCTATCCTTTTCCATGAAAAATAGCCTTTTTGACACCTCACCTGTCTTTTGCTGGTAAAATTTTGAAGATTCAAAGTCTCTTTTCATTTTGTACTGTCTTTGTCCCTGTCAGTCTAAGTTGGCAATGTTTCTGCCAATAAAATTCTTTAAGCAACTTTGTGGGTCTTTTATTAATCTTACTGAGCTTCACTACTATATCTGACAAAATCACACCCATGTATCTCTTTTAGATAATCCCTTCTCTACTGCAGGATTCTGCTGACACTGCTGAGGTACATCATGTTTAAGTGTCTTAGAATCCCTTTTGTTTGAATAGTTCTCTGAGGCACCAATTTAGATCTTTCTAAGGTCTTAAAGGATTTTACAGGCATACCCTTTGATTCATCTTTAGACCTGGCTTTCCTGGCCATGTCTTGGATTTGATCTTTGCCTGGAAGCCATTTCTTGATTTTAGCATCATTTGCCATCTGATAAAGCTAGGAACTTTCAAAACTAGCAAGTCCTGGCTCCTTTTTATCTAACAGCCTTTCCTTAGGCTTATATCTCCCCTCAAGGATTTTAATAAAAGCAGCAGATAGAAGCCAGGAGGCACTTCAACATTGCCTGGAAATCTCCTTAGCTAGCTCATGTAGTTTATTAGGCACATTTTCTACTTTCCATGTTACTGCAGGTGGTAGTGTTGCAAAACTTTCTGCCACCACATAGCAAGGATCCCCTTTCCACCCGTTTCTAATAACATTTTTCTCATTCTTCACTGGCAGCCTCCTCTAAGGCCATCAGATTTCTATTAATAATCCTTTGAAGTACCTTAGATATTCACTAACACTCTCCTCATGTCCTTCCAGTTTTTACTCACTCCCCAGCTCCAAAGCTCCTCCCACATTTTAGGCTTTTGTTACAGTAGCATCCTATTTACAGATACCAAAATCCATATTAATCACCTGTTTACTGTATAACAAACTTGAGTAGCTAAAACAACAAACATTTACCCTCAAAGTCTGTTAGGTATTTGGGGAGTGGTTTAACTGGGTGATTTTAGCTCAGAATTTCTGATAAGGTTGTAGTCAAGACATCAGCTGGACCTGCAGTCATCTGAAGGCTTGATTGCACTGAAGGACTCATTTCCAAAATAGCTCACTCACGTGGCTCTTGGACTCCTGGCCTCAGCTCCTCATTACAAGCATTTCTCCGTAGAATTGCTTGAGCAGTCTCATGACATGATAGCTGCCGCCCTCCAGATCGAGTGATCCAATACAGAACAAGGCAGAAGCCACAATGTCTTTTATGAGATAGCCTCAGAAGTCATCCCTTGTCATATTTTTAATATCCTAGTGGCTACACAGGTCAGCCCTATTCAATGTGTGGAGGACTACACAAAGCACAGATAACAAGCAGCAGGGATCATTGGGGCTATCTTGGAGGTGAGCTTGCATAAATGTTAATACCAATAGCAGAGTCTGAGGGTTGGGCTGAGGAATGGGATCTATTGAGGGGAAATGATAGTATAAGGAAAACCAAGATGTCACAGGAAAACCAGGACATAATGTTTTAAAAGCCAAGAAAGGAGAATGTCTAGAGGACCAGTGTTGTCAGATATCTATCCTAAGGATAATGAGTGAAGCAAGAACAGAAAAGAGGGGACCATTGTATTTGGCAATGGGGACATCATTGATAGCTCAAGGAAAGCACTTTCAGTAGAGAGATAGGGACAGAAGCCAGATTACAGTGAGTTGAGAAATAAATGGGAAATGAGGAAGTGGTGAGTATGAGCATAAAGGTTTTTAAAATCTTAATTAAGTGTTAGCTACAGAAAGCTTGCAGGGTCAAGGGATGGTTTTAAATGGAGGAGATTTACACATGTTGATATGGGAAAAGAAAGAAATAGCAGACAGATTTATGATACAGAAGAGAGAAAGAATGATTAATGGCATAAGGTTTCAGAAGGGGAGAAAAGGAAAGAATTGAGACTACAGGGAAGGATTGACCTTGGATAGAAAGAGGTTTGTACCAGATATTTATTGCTGTTTAATAAACCATCCCAAAACTTAATGGCTTAAAAACCATTTATGAGCTCATGAATCTATTGGTCAGAAATCTAGGTGCACTCTGTTTGCAAAATTTTCTGCTAGTCTCACCTGAACTCACTCAGGAGGTTGACATCAGCTGGGAGGTCAGCTGGGGCTAGGTGGTCTAGGATGGCCTCACCTGCATATTTGGTAGTCAGCAGGCTCTTGACCAGGTGTTTTGGTTTCCATCCCTGTCACTTGACTAGCAGGCTGGCCGCACTTATTCACGTGGCAACAGTATCACAGGAGAACAAGAACAGAGACTGCAAGGCTTCTTGAACCTAGGATTGGAACTCAGGCAGCAACACTCTGCCACATTCTATTGGGCAGAGCAAGCCACAAGGCTAGACCAGATCCAAGGGTAAGGAACCAGATCTTGATGAGAGTTGCTGTGGAGAGTTTGTGGCCATTTACAATTTACCACAAGATCCCCCTGCTACTCTGAGATAGGAGGGAGAGAATGAGGATGGGTGTGACTGTAGATGAGGTTGTAGTGGATGTTTGCTGAGAATGAAAGGGAAAACAAGGATTACCATCCTTTAAGTCTGTGTTCCCAACCCCCAGGCCATCAACATGTACAAGTACCAGTCCGTGGCCTGTTAGGAACCAGGCTGCACAGCAGGAGGTGAGGGGCAGCAAGCAAGCAAAGCTTCATCTGTATTTACAGCCCCTCCCCATTGCTTGCATCCCTGCCTTAGCTCCGCCTCCTGTCAGATCAACGGCTGCATTAGATTCTCATAGAAGCGTGAACCTTACTGGAAACTGCATGCGAGGGATCTAGGTTGTACACTCCTTATGAGAATCTAATGCCTGATGATCTGAGGTGGTGATGCTAGCGCTAGGGAGTGGCTGCAAATAGAGATTATCATTAGCACAGAGATTTGACTGCACAGAGACCATAATAAATCAGTTGCTTGCAGACTCATATCAAAACCCTATTAGTGAGTGACAACTAACAATGTAATAATAATAGAAATAAAGTGCACAATAGATGTAATGCTCTTGAATCATCCTGAAACCATTTCCCCCACCCCACCCCTATGCGTGGAAAAACTGTCTTCCAGGAAACTGGTCCTTGGTGCCAAAAAGGTTGGGGACCGCTGCTTCAAGTGTTGTTTCCACAATATCTAATCCTGTATCTTGCTTATAATAAACATTCAATAAATATTCACAGAATAAATAAATGTTGGGATTTCTCATAACTTTACTGACATTTCTCAAGAACAGATTTAAAATCTTAATTATTGTAGCAATGTTAAAATTAGAAACACTATTCTTTGCATCATGTCGGATGCTTTTGTGTATACTGTACACACAACACGTATGCCTCAGTATGCTGTCAGTGCAATTGGACTCTTAATTAAGAGTAGCTCCTGGTCCCTGACCCCCACCCTTTTGTCCTCCCTATGGCCTCTAATGAAAAGTCATAAAATAGGAAAATGCTATAGGAGGGGATTAACAATATACTTCAGATGGAACAAACTTTCACGCCCACATGCATACCCAACTCTTCACACTTTTGTTTAACCTTTTGTGTTTATTCTGTGACAATTCTTATTTATCATAAATTAAAAGTATATAGTATAGGCTCACACCTGTAATCCTAACACTTTGGGAGGTCAAGGCAGGAGGATCGCTTGAGGCCAGGAGTTCAAGACCAGCCTGAGCATGAGCAAGACCCTATCTCTACAAAAAATAGAAAAATTAGCCAAGCATGGTGGCACATACCTGTAGTCCCAACTACTCAGGAGGCTGAGGCACGAGGATTGCTTGAGCCCAGGAATTTGAGGTTGCAGTGAGCTATGATGATGTCTCTGCACTCTATAGCCCAGGTGACAGAATGAGACCCTGTCTCCAAAAAAAAGAAAGTATATATAGGCCAGGCATGGTGGCTCTCACCTATACCTACAATCGCAGCACTTTGGGAGGCTGAGGCAGGATTGCTGAGGCTAGGAGCTAAAGGCCACAGTAACCTATGAGAGCGTCACTGCACTGCAGCCTGGGCAACAGAGTGAGACTCTGTCTTAAAGAAAAGAAAAAGTGTAATCACTAAATATTATGTATTTAAAATAGACTTCATTACAAGTTAAATTTACCACATATTGTCTCTTTCTCTAATCGTGGAAATAGTTTCCCAGAAATCTACAATATCACCCTTATTGTTGTGTAGGGCACAGCTGTGTGCAACTAGCAATTCCATTTGGGGAGGAAGGATTTTATGTCTTTGGTCCCCAGTGGCAGTAACAAGCTTCTTTTTATTGTTGCTGACATTAAGATAGCTAAAATCAACAGTGAGGTAAACACTTCTTGGGACCATCTGGCAAGAATTTTAATCCAAAATATTCTGTAAACACTGACTCCATTTGAGTACCCAGGAACTACTGTCCAGTTGCCATGAACTGCATTTTTATTTCAGTTTTAAGCACTAATTGAAACAGCAAAAAAGTAGTCTGTAGACTCGGTCCCTTCACTTTTCTCTCTTAAAATATTTTTAGTTTCATTGGAGATTCCAGGAAACTTACATTCTCTGAGGGAGCTTACAGTGCCTTTTGAAGTCACCAGTAGAAGTAAATGGGGCCCTAGCAGTTTGGGTCATTAAGTATTTAATGGACAGAGCATAGTCGGAATGTCTTCATTTTCTGTTGGGATATACATTTATTCTACTTAAATCAGAGGCAGAAGTTCGAGATTGAGTTTTTATTTTCTTGTATATTTCAAAGTTTCTTTGTAAAAATAGTTTACAATATGATCTATTTCAAGACTTTTAAAGTCTTTCATAAGAAATGGCAGAGATAGGGTACTTTATCGAGTCCCAGGGCTGATCTCTGGAGTTCCCCACAACCATGACTAGAGGTTACTTCAGCTTCGAAGTGCCCAGAGGAATGACTGCTGCTCATGGTCTCTCTGTCCTTCCCTGGCAATAAATTTTAGATGTTGAAATATAGCTTTGGGAAAAAGTATACTGAAGATTCCTTAAGCTTTTTACAAGACACTCAAAGCCTTTTCACAAGCCAGTGCTCTGCAAATGTGAATTCTTGATGTCTAAACATAAAGATCTTTTACTGAACTAATTTTAAATTTGAATTTTAATACAGAATACTTGGAGAAAGGGAATGCAGCTAGTCCATTAAAGCATGGTATTTTGCCATTTTTAAGTAATGGGAAATACTGATTGAGAATGTTATAAAGATTTCAGCTTACATAACGTGGTTGTCTTTAATCATAACCTATTACCATGAGTGTGTGTAACAAAAGCATTAACTGAAAGACAATGGCATATCTATTATATTGTGGCACTTATTATTTCCATGCTTTTTAATTACTTCCAGAATCTTGAAGAGCTGATTATTTAAAGGTCAGAATAATGCCCAAGACATGGCCAAGTCCAGTGAGTGTCAGATGCATGGAATGTTGGATGACTTCATAGTTATGAAATTATTTCATTTCTCATGATAATTCCTGACTTGCCAAGTTAGTGAATTTTAAGAACTCTGAGAGCAGATTTTAAGATAAATGTGAAATAATCCATACTTTTGGAGTCAGGGACTTCCCTTCAGGCATTAGTTCATACTTGACTTGCTTGACTTACACTTGGGGATAAAGTAAGTTAGGACAAGGTCTTAGATACCACATTCCCTTACTGGGAAAGAAAACCAACTTGCACAACTTTGGCTGGCTCATATTTCTTGTTATACAGGCACTAAGAAGCAGCGGTTGCCATGAAATACTTTATTTAACCTTTACAAAAATGTTTTCTTAGTATGGCAAGGCAGTTTAGTTAAATGAAAGTAAATAAATATAAAAATTTTAGATTTCTTTTACATTTATCTGTTGACTTCTTTTTCTAATTAAAAATTAGAGGTAACAATTATAATTATCTAAATTGCTATGATTAAAAATAAATTAAAGATCACATAAAATTACTTGATCTTTTCTCAGGACACATGTTGGCATGTCATCTCTTTTACATTAAACTAAATTTTCCTGAATGGTGAATGTTACATCTCAGAACAATTTAAAAGAAAGTTTTTATTCATACTTTAGGTAGGTTTCTCTATTGTTTATATTTGGCCAAAATTGATTTTCGAACCAACAAACAAAACCTGACAATTTGCCTCACAAGCTCAGAGTATTTATCCAAAATCTGAATGACTGTCAGATAGCCTTTACAGTTTCTTCCCTTGTTGGCTTCCATTTCTCAGCTCACCTAAATTATTCTCTGTTACTTCCATCCAACTTACTCTTAACTCTTTCACTAAAGAATTGGGTCCAATCAAGTACATGATGACTATAGACTATCATTCTGTCAAGAGAGTTTGTCTACACGACACTAAAATCTCCTGGAAGGGCCAGGCATAGTGCCTCACATCTGTAATCCCAGCACTTTGGGAGGCTGAGGCAGGAGGACATCTTGAGGCCAGGAGTTCAAGACCAGCCTGGGCAACATAGTGAGACCCCATCTCTACAAAAAATTGAAAAAATCAGCCAGGCATGGTGGCATGTGCCTGTAGTCCTAGCTATTCAGAAGGCTGAGGCAGAAGGATCACTTGAGCCTAGGAGTTTGAGGTTACTGTGAGCTATGTTCATACCATTGCACTCTAGCCAGGGCAACAGAGCAAGACCCCATCTCAAAAATAATAATATAATAAAAATAAATAAAATTTCCTGGCTGTTTGTATTAATTCAACTAAGCAATCAGAGAAAGTTTCTTATTAATTTTGCTTATTTATTTAAAAAGAAAATGTGAAATTATTTTATATTTTATAGACAGAACATCCTCTTCTATATACACAAATATACATACATAGCAAAGTTCTTTGAATTTTCACTTTTCAACCCTTTGTGGTGGTATCAAGGGTAAAGTCTCAAAGATTGTCACATAATTCTGTGCCACTACTATTCACCTTACTCTTCTTTTTTTAAAGTTATATTTCTCTGTTATTGAACAGAGACTGCATGTCTAAACAATAAGAAACCATAAATAAACTCTTTAGAGTTCCATTTATAATTATTTGTGAAAAATAATAAGATTCTATGGCTTGATTATAGATATGCTAAAACATTGATTAAGCCATAATGTTTGCTAGGAGTATGTAACATTTGATACCCTAACTTACCCCTGGAAATTCAAATGACTATTATAAAGTATATGATGAAAAAGATCCATGCACTATTTAAGGCTATGAAGAATATAAATATAATAATATAACATTATTTCTAATAGCCAAACAACAACTTTCTTATCAGTTACTTGGTTTTGTTGTCTTTTGTGCATCAATCCTTGGTGTTTATTGATGATTGATACTCCAAGGGGAAATAATAGTTACTAACCTAAGAGTTCACTGCCTCTTTACCCTTCCTTTCTATACCTCCCTCCCTGGTTGTCACACGACAAGTTAGACTTTCACCTGCTTTTGTTTATCAGACATGACGATACTGTCATCTTTTATTCTATTTCAACATGTCTTTTTTCATGCTTTTTTTGTGTGTAAAATATGTCCTTTACTCAAACTTTTAACTTCCCCAAGCAGAACACCTCTGGAGTCCTGTAACATTGTTTTACTTGCACTCTCAAAAAAAATTATCAGTATAAATATTCTTGTTGAATATCTGTTTCTCCCACAATATTGTAAGCATTTTCAGCCCAAGTAAAGTGTCTCATTCTTTTCTATATCCACCATATGTAGTATAGTTAGTTGGCTTATGGTAAACATTTAGGTAGCTACAGATCCTTACAAATATTTGCTAAATTGAAAACAAAAAAAACCATTGCCCTAAGGGAAAAAACCTCACATAATCACATTAAACTACTCTAAGAAGCTGCTTGCTATATATTGAATAGTAATATAGCAATATAGCAAACCAGACTTTGTGCTAGGAGCTATGGAGGCTACAAAGATGAATGGAAGATCATGTCACCCACTTTGCAAAGTGCCAAGAGTGCAAATCAAGAAGCATTGATTTTGAGTAGGACATATGGGGAGGCATCATGTAAGAAGCTAACTGAGTTTGTTTGTTTGTTTTTGTTTTTTTTTTTTGGAGACAGAGTCTCACTCTGTTGCCCCGGCTAGAGAGCCGTGGTGTAAGCCTAGCTCACAGCAACCTCAAACTCCTGGGCTCAAGCGAGCCTTCTGCCTCATCCTCCCAAGTAGCTGGGACTACAGGCCTGTGCCACCATGCCCGGCTAAGTTTTTTCTATTTCTGATAGAGACGGGGTCTCGCTCTTGCTCAGGCTGGTCTCAAACTCCTGAGCTCAAACGATCCGCCCGCCTCAGCCTCCCAGAGTGCTAGGATTACAGGCGTGAGCCACTGCGCCCGGCCTAACTGAGTTTTTAAAATAAAGAAATATGTAATTTCTTCTTTTTTGAAATATAGATTCTCTGTGTATTCTATTAGATATTTTAAATTTTAATAATGTTACTTTTTGTCTGATTTCAAAATAAGACTTTTATAGTATGAAATTTAGAAATTACATGAAAGCACACAAAACACACACAAAAAAGGGAACTTAAAATGCATAATCCTCCAATCCCAAGACAACTACTGTTAGCATTCAGGCATATTTCCAGCCTTTTTCTTCCTTATGAATAAGCATATATACTTTTTATTCATGTCTTATAAAATGAGATATACTGTACATACCTTTTTGGAATGGGTTTTTTCAGTTATCTATTAACTGCAATGTTAGGGTGGAGAATTCATACACAGGCTGAGAAAGAGTTTTCATACAGTGATTAGGATAGAAAGATGTATAAAGTTTATTTTTCTGAGAAAGAAAGAAAAAGAAAAGGGGGCGGAGGGCATGACACAGAAGAAAATGTAGAGCCAGGCAGCTAAGGAAAGTTGCTCGGTGCTTTTAAAGGGTAAAAATGGCTTTTATTCACCTCTGCTTCAGCAGACTGATAACAGAAGCGGGAGCAAAGCAGTTGCAGGTGCTCTTTATTTTTTTCCTCTGTAAGACTGACTTTGTCTGAGTCCTTGGAATCTGGTGCTGGCAAGAACTGAAGTGGGGAGTTTGTATCCCTACTGTCTGCTTAGGGCTCTTCAAGGCTGAGAAAGAACTCTTAGAGATAACTAGGTAGGCCACAGGTGTTTTAATTAAAAGAAAACAAAGGGGATAGCTGTGTCGTGAGTTTCCTTTTCAAAGGGGCAATTATGTGCTGTGAGTTTATTTCTCTGACTTTCTGTTTGATAGTTTATTTTTCCTCTGTTAGATAGGTTATTAGTAAGATCATCTTTCATTCCCCCCGTTCAGTTAAAATTTAAAGTTCCATTTAATGAACTTGGAAATTGGGGGTTTGGGGTGAAGGTCTCATCTGGAGTTGCTTCCTGCTGGACAGGGGCAAAGTGTCGCTTCTAACTGGGAGAGTTCACCTGAGAGTCACAAAGGGAGAGGGGTTGAAAACGAATGTTTTAGAAGTTAGAGTAGAGGCAGGACAGGAATTACATTAGAAGGAAACCATAAGAGCTCTTTTTACCTTATTCTTTCAGTTTCAGACGAGTTTTAATGTTCACACTGCTGCCAGAACTGGCTGTTCCAGATAATCTTGAATTTATAACATAGACAGTGAGCTTTATCTTAACACCAGTAACTTAGCAACTGCAGCTTCAGAGAGTTTAACTGACTCTATATTTTAACTCTATAGTGGCAGATTCACCCTTTGAGTTTTGAATTTTTTTTGATGTATTTTGTCTATTAGTTTAAACATATGTATAAGAAATTTAAGAGGTTTCAAACATAGGTCTAGGGACATTATATCAGAGTTTTCAAGAATTTTATTTCAAGCTAACCAATACTGTAAATGACCTGTTCTAGGTCCAAATGGCATAAAAGCCCAGATGGCAGAGACAGAGCATTCCCAGTATAGATACACCTACACTTAGAGTTAGTGAAAATGTTAAGTCTTTTCTAAGGGCCTGAGAAAGGAAGCCTGTAGTATTGAAGTGGTTAGATATTTAATTTAACCATAAGATCTTTCCTAGTAGGGGGTGGGGCAATGGGGAAGCACTAAAAGAAATGAGCAAAGACCTGACCTCCCGGCATGCCAAGGGGCCGTGGAGTGCACGGGAAGTGGGGAGGGTTGTATTTTACTTTCCATTCTGACGATGGAGATAGGAGAGCAAAGCAGAGGTTTTGAAAATTCAGGGATGGCAGAGTAAATGGCTCTGGTGTCAATTAAATCAGTTTGTTTACCTGTGACAGAGAGAGTTACCCTAGGCTTGGCTATCTTGATGTGATAAAGTTGACCTTGTTCCGAAGCTGGGGTCTGTCTGTCAGACTGAAGTAGTCCTAAAGGGTCCATGGGTGTGGAGGATGTCAGCTCAGGGGGCTCCTCTGGTTCCAGAACACGAGTGTGATTTCTCACTATAGGAAGAGGGCATTCTCACTTCTAGTGCCCTTTCTGTTTAGTTAGGGTACAGTCCCAGTGGATCCCACTTCCTAGGGCACTCCTTACTCTAGTGACCCAGTTGGTGACAGTTAAAATGATGTAGTTCCTAGAGCAGGGCGTGGTCCTGGTGTCTTCCTGTTTGAGCCTTCAGGGTAACTCTGCCTCTGAAAAGTTTCTCTTATAGTGATAGCTACCATTTGAAAAGCTTCCTTCTATTCTAAGACCTGTTACCAGTCTCTTTTTCTCTTTTCTCTCTCCTCTCCTCATCTCAGTTATCAAAGACCTTGAAGGCCATGTGTAAAGTTCCACTTACAGAGTTTAGGGCCTCTTCCTAAGTTTTTGGAGTTTATGCCAAATATTGGGACTGACTGGGAGATGAAGTGCATTGCTAGGATGGATTTTCTCTCCCTGGTGTCAGGAACTAAATAGTAAAGAGGCAAAAGGCTTCAGACAACCATGAAAGGAAAAAGACTGGATTTTCTCTTGGCTCTGAGTAATTTATGATGTCTTTTGACCTAGCAGACTGTCAGAGAGGAAGCTGGTATACAGGCAGGGAGGGAGTTTGAAATGGCTAACCTGGGTGACTGTGGCTAGGCAAGAGTGGTGGAGACAGAAGAAGAAGAAGAGGGAGCCAGAAGAGAAACTTTATCTGGAAAGTGAAGACAGAGAGAGAAACGTCAGCAGTAAGAAGTAACATGCAGTAGGCAAAGTGAAAATCAGGATATCTAGCAAGTTTAAAGAAAGCCTGAATGTAGGGAACTTTAGACCCCTATGCCATGGCAGCAGCTACAGAAGGTTGAGTGGCAGAATAGCATCATGATGAAGAGATCCATTCTCAAGCCAAATTTCCGAAATGTTGTCCATAGAAAGAACAAGGTGAAGGACTTCAGGGATAGTCCTACATCAAGACACCAACACTGAGAACCTGAGTGGAGTGGGGCATCCCCCACTAGATGACCTTTGCAGTGCTTATCAGACATGAGGCATGCCCAAGTTCTGAGTCAGATCTGAAACACTGCATAAGGTGCTGGCCAGAAGGCAGACATCCCCAAGTCCTGGTGCAGACCTGAAACCTAGAGAGGTGCTTCTCCAAAGCCAGGCGTCCCTGGGTCTGGGTAAAGTCCAGGAAGAGGTGGCTAGGAAGTGTCCTTCGCAGGCACCTTTCGGAGACTGGCACTGGAGTTTTAACCACAGAGCTGCCAACTCTTTTCGAGTATATGACCATTTCCAAAGCCCTGGAGACTTACCAAATTCCAAATGAGGGCACCGAGAATGAAGTTATGGGAGCTGTACAGCAGAGGAGGGGGCAGTCTCAAGACAGACACAGAAAAATGAGCTCTTCATACAGAGGTAGAGAAATCACTGTGACTTGGTTTCTCCTCCCTGTACAGTCCTCCAAATGTTAGGGTGCAGAATTCATAGGCAGGCTGAGAATTTCTCACACAGTGATTAGAATAGAAAGAAGTACAAAGTTTATTTGTTTTCCTAAGACAGAGATGGGGAGGGAGAGAGAGAAAGGCCATGGCACTGAAGAAAAGGTATAGTGCCAGGCAGCTGAGGAAAGTTGCATGGTGTTTTTAAAAGTTAAAAATGGCTTTTTTTTCTCTGCTTCAGTAGACTGGTAACAAAAGTGGCATAAAAGAAGTTGCAGGTGCTCTTTATTTTTTTTCTCTATGAGACTGACTTTATCTGATCACCTTTCATGTGATAGTGTTATTTTGGCATGCTCTTATTGTTTTCAGTAGCTTGAGAGGACCCTACTGCGTAAGTATGGTTAAGAATAGAGGCTCTGAGTAAGCACACCTCCGTTCAAATCCTATACCTTCTCCTCCCCAGCACTGTGGCTCTGAAGCAGTCACTCAACCTCTCTGTACCTCCATTTCTTTTTTCATCTGTAAAAAGGTGCAAAAGTATCTACCTTACAAGATTATTTTAAAGAATAAATAAGACAATATATGAAAAGCACTTAGCCCAGTGCATGGCATATAGTAAGTGTCTAATAAATGATAGCTATTGTTATTTTTACTGTATTTTATTTAACCAATTTCCCAGTACTGCCTAATTTTATTATTAAAACAATGCTGGAATAAACATCTATCTATATCAATCCTGCACACATCTATAATTTTTACCTTAGGATAAATTCTTGCATAGAATTGATGAGTCAGTGCATATTAAAAGTAAGATTTTTGATACAAGGATTACCCTCCAGCTACAATTTTTACTCCAACCGACATTTTGTGAGTATGTCGGTTTCCCATTTTTGTAAGAAGTTGTTTCATGCTAAATTGCAAAGTATTTGTGGCCTTAAATGAGTTCAAACAATCTTGAGGGAAAACCTACAACACCCTTATTTTGTGGAGGAGTAAACTACCAAACACCTGTATCATAACAATGAACCTCCATTATATCACCCCCTGAAAGATTGGTTTGGAAAGGCTTTCATAATTTAGCTTTATTTCTCTTTTTATTTTCTCTACCAAAATAAACTACATCAGAGTGGCCAAGAATAATTCAATTTTATTTATTTCCACTTAACCATTCTCTTAACTTGAGATTGTATTCTTTAAATGCAAATGGATACATAGGGTCCTAAGAGTTTCAGTATTAAATCATAATGACACCAAGAATTAGCCATTATCTAGACATTTTTCTATTAATACTTGGTTTTTATTATTTCAGATCTCTGGACATCCTCAAATTCAACTGTCTTGTAAAAGCAATAATGAGTCCCATATTTCATTTCATGTTTATGCTAATTCAGTAGTGTGAAATGTTCTATCAGCTTCGCTTAGAGTCATGTATTTCAAACATGCAAGTTAACTTTGATCTGTTTAATTTGCTTTCCAGATATTATTTTGGGTAGACAAGAGGTTTTTTTTAGTATTTTAACTCAATTTTTATTCATGATGCTCACCTATTATATCATTTTGGAGCTGCTTGATGTTTTAATATCAATATTACAGTGTCTAAATTATGGATCTGAAGGATTACAATGATCTGTAGCTTAATCTAACAATGTTATCTCTGTAAGACAAATCTCCTGTGTCATTCAAAACAAAAACTTTTCTAAATACTTAGATTTAATACTCATTTTATAATATCATTTTATGTATAAATATCTTCACTAAAATTTTTGAATATTTACTTTTGTTTTTTTTTATTAATCTTGATTATTCAACAAATATTTATTGAATGCCTACTATGGACTAGGCTCTTGGGACATAGTGATGAATTTAGAAGTTTAAAAAATAAATGGTGCCTAAGTTTTAATGTATATATTCATATATATAAAATATACAAATATAATACAAAAAGATGTATTACTATAATATATATATATTCAGTAGTTTATTTCACTTGGATTACATGTTAATTTTTTATTTTTTATTTTTTTTTTGAGACAGAGTCTCACTCTGTTGCCCAGGCTAGAGTGCCGTGGCTCACAGCAACCTCAAACTCCTGGGCTGAAGCGATCCTTCTGCCTCAGCTTCCCGAGTAGCTGGGACTACAGGCATGCGCCACCATGCCCAGCTAATTTTTCTATATATATTTAGTTGGCCAATGAATTTCTTTCGATTTTTAGTAGAGACAGGGTCTCGCTCTTGCTCAGGCTGGTTTCGAACTCCTGACCTTGAGCAATCCTCCCTCCTCAGCCTCCCAGAGTGCTAGGATTACAGGCGTGAGCCACCGTGCCCGGCCTTAATTTTTTAGAACTCCTAAAATTTCTATAATGAATACAATGGATTGGAAAAATTTTTGAAGTTGTTTAGATCTTCAGTTTCTTTTTAGAACAGTGTATGTTAGTATAGGGTAAATTTTTATAAAATGCAAAAAAAAATACACAAATGAGTCTGAAGACAAGTTTTTAATTTGTGATTATTGAGTAGAGAAAATCTCGATAACAGTTTTTAAATGAATGGTGAAATATATGAGTTCACAAAAAAAGTATTTAGTACTGCCGTCATTTATGTTTTAGGATGTAATTTAAATTTTTTTACTTAACCATCCCCTTTTTCTTCTCTTCCTTGGTGTACTCTGTTTTCCTAGACTTCATCTTATTTTTCTTTCCTCCTAAATATATCAATTCAGGAAATTCTCCCTTTGGACATCACTGTGGGTGGCCCTCAGAGCTGATCCCCAACTCCCTGATCAGTAATTCTGTTTTATTTTGTATAGAGAAAAATGAGTTGAAAGCTGTATATGCTCTCATCTGAGGTCTTCAGTGGAAAAACTATGAATTTGGTCTGGCTGCCAGCGTAGCACTGGGGGTCTGTTGGAAAAAAAAGAAAATGTAGCCCCTTGGGACCTTCCAATGAGTGTGGCCACTGTACAACTTGCCTTATTGCTTAATTTCAGTTGTCATTGAAAATGTCCAACAAGAGTGGTTCCTGTTTGACTTTTTTCCCCCAATGGAAAATATTAGACACTAATTAAGTAGGCCAAAAAGAACGAAAAGCCTGGATAGATGGAAAGATGGTAGAGGAAGTGAGTCAGGAAGGAAAACTCTTAATAGAAAATAGGTGAATGAAAATTTCCAAATTGATAAGAGAACATAAAAATACCTTGGGCTCCAGGTCAAAGGGATGGCTATTTTTTTTTCCTTTATTGAAGTATACTTTACATGTCATGCCTTTACTCCACTTTAAGTGTACAATTAAATGATTTTCAGTGAATTTACCGAGGTGTACAGTTAATCACATAAATCAGTTTTTGAGGAATTCCTTTCCCCTATTGAGACCCCTAATTCTGCTCCCCAACTACTTTTCAAGCATGTCCCACCCCTCCACAGTGCCCACCACGTCGCTCACATGTGGGTTTACCCCCCACCCCCCAATTCCCTAGTGAACACTCCCACCCTTTGCACACCACAGTGTTAATCAGTCAGTGCCAGTTTGATGGTGAGTACAAGTGGGGCCCATTCTTCGGGTCTTGTGTCACCTCACTTCGAATAATGGGCTCATGCTTAATCCAGGATAATATAAGCGGGGCTAGCTCACTGTCTTCTTGAAGAAGACCCCCAAAGCAATTAATGCAGCAACAAAAATAAACAGATGGGATCTAAAATTCTTTAATTCTTACACTTTGCAATTCTAGGGAGGAA
>CAUYRT010072894.1:0-18698 GCA_963574885.1 Lepilemur ruficaudatus
ACAGAGTAGGTTTTTGAATGTAACAAGATAAGTCAACTTGAGTGGTAATATATTTTGGGAAATCAGCTCACTACAAATTGTGACTGTAAACATTGTACTGTAAATGCTTTGTAGTTTTCCCCCAATAAAAAAATAAAATAAAAAATAAAAATAAAAATTGGCTTTGTTGAGGTATAATTTATAATAAAACTCATCTATTTTAATTGCACAGTTCAATGGGTTGGACAAATAATGTCTTTTGCAAATAAAGAGAGTTTCACTTCTTCATTTCCAATCTCTATGTGTTTTTTTTTTCATTTTTTTACCTAATACTTTGGCTACAACCTCCAGTAAAATGTTGAATAGAAGAGGTGATAGCAGATATCCTTGCCATTTCCTTGATCTGAGGGGGGAAGCATTCAGTCTGTCATTGTTAGGTATGATGTTGACTGTAGAAATTTTGTGTTAATATGAGCGCTTTATCAGTTTGAAGAAGTCTCTTCTATTCCTAGTTTTAAGAATTTTTTTTACTTCATCATGAATGAGATTTGATTTTTGTAAAATGTCTTTTTTCTGTGTCTACTGGGTTGATTATATTGTTCTTTGTTATTCTATTAATATAGCGGGTTTCACTGAATGAATTTCAAATGTTAAATCTACCTTGTATTCCTGGAATAAACCATATTTTATCATAATATGTTAACATTTTTATATATTGTTGGATACTTGATTTGCTGAAATATTTACATTCACGAGGAATATTGTTATGTATTTTTCTTTTAATATCTTTAGTTTTGGTATCAGAGGAATGGTGGCCTCATAAAAGGATGTGGGAATGCTCCCATGTTTTATATTTACTGTTTGAAACTTTAAAAATCTAACAATTCTAATTTTTAACAAGGATGTGGAACCCTCGGAACTTTCATGTATTACTGTTGGGAGCTTAAATTTTTTTCGATCACTTTGCAAAACATTTTGCCAGTATCTACCAGAGATCAACATGCACTGACACTATAACCCAGCACTTTAACTCCTAGCTGTACACTCAAAAGAAATGAGTGTGTATGCCCATCAAAAGATATATTCAAGAATGTTCATAGAAGCTTTATTCATGATAGCAAAGACCGGAAGCAACCAAATTGTTTGTTAACAGAAGAATAGAGAAATAAATTATGGAATATTTATACAATGGAATTTTACAGAGCAATAAAGAAAGCAAACTACTGAACTACTAATACATTAACACGGATGCATCAGAAACATAATGCTGAATGAAAGAAACCAGACCAAAAGAGTACATACCATATAATATCATTTGTATAAAGTTAAAGAACTGACAAAACTCATGTAGGGTTTGGAAATCATATTAATGATTATCTCTGTAAAGAGATAGATTTTCACTCTGAAAGGGCCATGAAGGATTCTCTTGGGTGATAGTAATGTTCTAATCTTGCCTTGGGTGTAGGCTACACAATTATTAAATATGTAAAAATTCATAGAGCTGTATACTTAGGATTTAGGTGCTTTAACATATATGATTTATATTTATAATGTGATAAAACATTAATCTTGCCTGTAACTCAGGGAGCCCTTCTCAAGTTGCAAACTTTATTTTTTATTACTTAGGAAAAATTTTTCTTCTATTATTTATTTAATTATCATCCCTCCTGCATGTTCCTTTCCTTCCTTCCAAAATTCCTGTTATCCATGGATGAAGTATTCTGGATTCATTTGTTTACTAAGTCTCTTTTGTATCTTTTTGTATTTTCTTCTTTGTTTAGAAAGATTTCTTTTACGCCATCTTCCAGGCCTTTAATTTTTTGTCTCCACAAGTGATCATCTTCTTCTTCAATTTATGTACTGAATTTTTAAATTTAAAAATGCATTTTTTATTCTAGAAAGCCTTTTTAATATTATAATTGGATTTCCTTAACTGCACATGTTTTATTTTGTTCAAGTAATCATTTTTATTTTTTCTACCTCCGAGCAGGTCTGTTTTACTGGGGAGCTACATGTTGGCATTACTTTATTCATCCACTTTTTGGCTGTTGTATTTCCACATACAACATAATTTGATGTAATCTATCATCCAGATCTTTGAATGCAAGGGCTTCTATTAATAATTGCACTAATACCAAAAGGATTATCTCATGGTAACTAGAATATATGGGCACCCCACCCTTACATGCCAATTTATGGCTTGACTATCTGGTTTAGATGTTGGAGAATGATGAGCAGCAGCAATCCTGAGAGTGATAGGAAACTCAGAAATCTTGGTCTCTGGGGTTAGACAGTGTACTGGATGGCAAGTTGCCAGGCTCTAGTCTTCCAGTCTGTAAGGATCAGAATAGATTCTAAAGATGTATGTAATAAAGAATGTCTGTGGTGGCAGAAAAATCCAATTATTTAAAGGCTGCAAAATATTTACTGAATTTACAGTTAAAAGATATTGGTCTCTTTAAGGAGAACAATTTCAGTAGTGTGGTATAAGCAAAAGCTGTATTATACTTGGTTTTAGACTAAACGAGGTGTTAAAAATGTAGATGCCAAGTATAGATTGCTTATTTTGCTTTTGAAGGAGGAGGGAATGGTTGGTACTAAGGATACAGGTGAAGGTTTTGTCTTGAATGGGAGGAGGGACATTCTACCCCTTGAAAATGAAGGTAAGAAGGAAAGGATAGATGTGGCTACAGATACTGTATTATTAGGCCTATCATGAGTTAAGTAAGCTTATATTTTTTAAAAAATTAATGTATTAAATTAATTTTTTAAGTTCAAAATTCAGAGAGTGTATTCAAGGATAGACATTAAAAAGTTCTGTATTCACCCAGTTCCCTTCTCTATAGGCAGTGATGCTATTTATTTTTGTAAAAGATCTGTGGAAGAGTAAGCATCATTACGCATAGGGAAGAGAACTGCATGGCTATAGAACTTTTTGGTTTCTAATGACTAATTTTTATCATATGATGTACCCCAATTTATTACATTATTCCTTTATCATTGGACATTTATATTGATAAAAAGTTTCTTCTTATTATAGTGTTTTTCTTTATATCCTTCAACAGATATCTTTTTCTACAGCTCTAATTATTTTCATAAACTATATTTCTAAAAGTGTATTTAGGGAGTTATACACTTTCAGGGTTCTTGGTACTTACTGACAAATTCCTTTCCAGAAAAGTTGTAGCTCTTTACATTCCTTTTAGCAGCATGTGAGTGTTTCTATCTCACTGGCAGCCTACCAACCTCACAGACACTATTGGATATTAACCTTTTTTCCTTTTGGTGGGTTAAAATTAGTATCTCAATTTTGTTTTACTATGTATTTATTAGATTATCACTGTGTTTGAGTATCCTTTCATGTGTGAATGTACCTTTTTAATTTACTTCAGTTTCTTCACATCTTTTTGTTCATTTTTCAATTGAGATACACCCTTTTATTGATTTGTAATAGCTCTTTATATTGAGAGGATATCAACATGAATATTATTTCCCTATATATTATTGCCTTTTAATTTTATTTAGATAAATTTTTATTTATAAAATTTGCATTTTCTAATGTTAAATATTAATATATGTATCCTTTTTTATGCTATCTTCTCTTGAAACTTTCTTAGAAAGATTTTGCCTATCCTGGGTCAGTTAAATATTAAATAAATATTTTCATTTTTAATGGTTTCAATTTTTACTTTTTACTCTATAATTCATCTAAAATTCATTTTGGTATAAGTTATGGTGTTAAGTCCTATCTAATTTTTTTCCCAAGATAACCATAATTTTCCAATGGTTAGTCGATGACCAGGCCAACTATAGGCTCAAGGTCACAGTAAATAATAGTACACTTAAGGAATGTGATTGGTGCCGGAAAAGATTCACTATGTGATAGTAGTGTGATTCCTCTGAGTTCTTGTGTGGTATCACCAGGCTGAAATATTTAAAAGGCAGTGACCTGATATTGCCTCTCCAGGCTAAACAATTTAAAAGTCAGTGAACATGAGGTCTTCCTCATTTGATCTGATAAATTAACCACTTCTTGCAGGCTGAATTCACTGGCTGTTTCTGTAAGTAACTAGGGAGGAAACCGAGAACCAGAGTTGCTGCTGTTTGTGCAGATTGTGCCCTGTGCAAGGGTGTACAGTAGAGGGAGCAAATCGGGGCTGAAATCCAGTCCAGGCTCCACTTCCAGTGGTTGGAGTTGCAATTCTTGGAGGAGGGGGTATTTTTATACTATTTCACGCAAAGGTGTATTATAGGCTAGCGGTGCCCTGTGGTAGCATGGTTCATTCACTCTTTTCTATCCTTGATCTTGTGCATATTCTTTGCATTGTTTTTGTTTGCTGGTTCAGTAGTAAACCAAAGTGAAAGCAAACCTAAAACAAATCAGAATAATTATTCTTGCCCGCTTTGAAGCTTAAACCGGCCTTTGTGGTCTGTCTTAGCTAATTTTCTGACACTATTCTTTAAAATTATTATTTTCCCCGTTTAGTTTGTAATGTAAGCTTTGATTATCTCTCCTCCCTCCAGAAATATCTGTATTCCATTTTCTGAAAACACATGGATCATTTGGAAAAATTCAACAATTGCAGAGAATTGTGTCCACCTGCCAGGGATAGACATTGCTAATAATTTGATACATATACTTCAGACTTATTCCATGCATCTGTAAACAGGTATTTTTTAAAATATGTATGTATCTACCTATGTCATTCTATCTTCTATTTATCTATCCCAGTCGACATTTACATGTATTTAGTTTTTTACTATTATAAACTAATCTGTAGTGGTTATCATTATACTTGTAGCTTTTCATACACCAGGCTATTTTTTCTTAGGATAAATTGTCAGGTATGATATTGCTGGATCAAAAGGTATGCCTATTTACAGTTATAATTTTCTAATGGTTAGTCAATGGCCAGGCCAACTATAGGCTCAAGGTCATAGTAAATAATAGTAGACTTAAGGAATGTAATTGGTGCCGGAAAAGATTCAATATGTGATAGTAGTGTGATTCCTTTGAGTTCTGGTGTGGTATCACCAGGCTGAAATATTTAAAAGGCAGTGACCTGATGATATTGCCTCTCCAGGCTAAACAATTTAAAAGTCAGTGAACATGAGGTCTTCCTCATTTGATCTGATAAATTAACCACTTCTTGCAGGCTGAATTCACTGGCTGTTTCTGTAAGTAACTAGTAAATTGATATATGTATCAATTTACACTTCACCAATACTATAAGGGAATGTTTCTTTCCTTACTACTCTCTTGCCTTCATTAAATAACATCATGCTTTTCAATCTTTGTTAATCTGTTAGGTAAAATGGATATTTAGTGTAAACTAAGTGCTCCATAAATATTTGTTGAATGAAATCATTCTTGTTTAATTTGCATTTATTGAATTATTGATGAAATTGACCATCAATTCAAGGGCTTGGCAAATTCTTTCTGTAGAAGGCCAGGTAGTAAATATTTTCAACTGTGCAGGCCACATGGTCTGTGTTGCATCCACTCAACTCTGCCTCATTGTAGCAGGATAGCATCTACAGACAATATGTCAGTGAGTGGCTGTGGTCGGGTTCCAGTACGTGAAAAACAGGCAGCAGCCAGATTTGTCCCATAGACAGTAGTGACCCCTGATCTATGCATATGTTTGATGGCCATTTACATTACTGTTATGAATTGTTAGTTTGTATCCATTGCACCATTTATATTGGTGGATTTATTTTTTCTTGTTAATTTGTTAAGAACTCTCTTCCATCACAAAGTCACAATGTTAGCCCTTTGTCTTATGTTGCAAATATTTTTTTCTAGCTTTTTATTTGTATACTAACTTTCTTTATGGTCACTTTTCTCTATAAATAATTTTCCTTTTCATGAAATTAAATCTGTCAGTCGTTTGCTTTGTGGTTTCTGGGTTTCGTGTCTTACTAAGACCTTTCTTAACCCAAGATTACAAAAATATTATCCTATATTTTCTTCCATTGATTTTCTTTTAATTTTTAAAAAATATTTGAATGTTTACTACATTTTGAATTTATTTTTATTTGGTGAAAGAAGGGATCTAACTTTAATTTTTAAGTGGATAATCTATCATTTATTCCTTTATTACATACTAAATTCCCATATGTATATGAGTCTGTTTCTGAACTCTGATTTTCTGATTCATGCCTTATGGATTCTTTTGTGTGTTATTTTATATGACATCTGTTTCACTACATTATCTAATGTATTATTGCTTGCACAGGGAATCTATTGAGTTTATATGTATATATATGTATGACTGAATTGTTTTATTATTTCTAATAGTTTTTCTCCTGAATTTTCTAGGCTGTCATATCATCTGCAGACAATGATAATTTTGCCTCTTCTTTTTCAAAAGCAATGCCTCTTATCTTGTTGCAGTGGCTAGAATTTATATGATAATGTCATATAATAGTCGTGATAATGGATATCCTTATTGTGTTGCTGATTTGAATAAGAAGGGCTCTTGTGTTTCTTTGCTAGGTATATTTGATGGTAATTTTTGATAAATATTCTGTCATGTTTAGGAAAATTTCTTCCATTCCTATTTTTAAAAATGAATTATCAAATGCTGTTTCGGCATCGATTGAGATGATCATATAATTTTTCTCCTTTTACCAGTTTATGTAATAAATTATGTCAATAGATTTCCATCCTTTTTTTCTTGGGATGAATCAACTTGGTCAAAATGCATTCTTTTTTTAGTTGTGTATTATTTTTTACTATGTTGTTGGATTATATTTGCTAACGTTTTATTTAATATTTTTACATTTGTATTCTTATAGAGGTTCAGTTTGATAATAATTTTCTTTATTTTTGTGCTGTCTTTGTCAGATTCTGTATTAGGCATTTGCAAACTTGTGAAATGAATTGGGAATGTTCCCAGTGATATGAAAAATTATATATTTAAATATGATATAGTTAAAATGTTAAAATGACATAGAAAATATCTGTTCTTTGAGAGTGATAAAAATTATCTATAAATCCCATGGATCTAGTGCACTTTGGGAAATAGATGTTTGACAACCTAAACAATTTCATATTTAGGTTTTATTCATTTTAGTTGTTTTACTCTTCTTTCAGTCAGTTGTAGTAACTATACTTTCTTTAAAAATCACCCATTTTTGGCTGGGCACAGTGGCTCACACCTGTTATCCCAGCACTTTGGGAGGCCGAGGTGAAAGGATCGCTTGGCTCAGGAGTTCAAGACTAGCCTGAGCAACATAACAAGACCCTGTCTCTACAAAAAAATAAAAAATTAGCTGGGTGTGATGGTATGTGCTTATAGTCCTAGCTATTCAGGAGGCTGAGGCAGGAGGATTGCATGAACCCAGGAGTCTGAGGCTCCAGTGAGCTATTGCACCATTGCATTCCAGCCTGGGTGACAGAAAAAAAGAAGAAAAGAAAAAGAAAATCTTCCATTTTTCTAGATATTCAAATTTACTGGCATAAATTTGTACATATTTTAAAATCATCTCTAATCTGTGATTATATTTTCCTGTTCATTCATTTAATGTATATTTGTTGAGTATCTGCTATACATGCCGGATATTGTGCAATGATTTTTGTCTTTCATGTCATACTTGGTGGCAAACAAGATAGATGAGATGCATGCCTCACAGAGTTTACATTTCAATATTGTACATTTGTGTTTTCTTTCTTGGATACATTTTTTCAGTGTTTGTTTTATTGATAATTCCATAGGAAAAAACATTTTATTTATCATATCTACTGTTTTTATTCCTAACACATTAATTTGTTATTTTATTGCAGTGTTGTCTTAAATACATATTTATGGGAATGTTCAAATAGGCATATTTATAAAAGTAGAACTGGTCATGTAATAGACTCCCAGGTACTCATCAGCTATCTTCAGCAATGATCAACCAGGGCCAGTCTTGTTTCATTTTTAGCCTCAATCCGCTATATTTTTCAAAGCAAACCTCAAACATCATTTCATCCACAAACACTTCAGTAAGTGTCTCTATCAAATAAGTTCCTTTTTTGAAAAGATAACAAGTACCATCCTCACTCCTAAAAAGTGACAATAATTTCTTATTATTATCTGATATCAAGTCAGCATTCATATCTCTATAGTTGTCTCATAAGTGTCTTTTTACAGGTGTATCAGGACAAGGTCCACAAATTGCATTTGGTTGACATATTTCTTTCACCTTCTTACTCTTTATTATGAAAAATTTTAAACATACAAAGAAGTGGAAAGAGTAGCACAATGAAAATCTGTGTACCCTCCACCAGATTCAATATTTGTTAATATTTTGCCAAAATTGCTTTATTTTGCAGTGTCTCTATATGCATATATATATGTGTTCTTGTACTATTTTGAAGTAAGTTTTAAACATTGTGATATTTCAGCATATTCCAGTAATGAAATAATCCCATAATGCTATTATAACTATTAATGATTCCATAACATCATGTAATATCAAGTTCATATTCAAATTTTCCCACTTGTCTCAACATTTTTAAAAAATAATAACTGTATCCTGTCAAAAAGCAAGGAAGCTGACTTGAAGGGGTGCCTTCTGGTTAAGTTGAGGACAATTTGATCATCAAAATAAGTAATGAATAAATTGAAGGCGTGATTAAGAATAGGATACTTACATAGTTTCAAGGCACCTTCTGAGTAAATACTTATTAATTACAAGGAGATAAAGAATAAATAAAATTACAAGAAGAAGCCCAGAAGATACTTCTCCAAAAGAAAGATTATTTTTGTTTTAGCTGTTTTTCCCCCAAATCAATATCCAATTAAGTGCACACATTGCAAATAAAATATCTCTTTAAATCTATACCAGTTTCTTTTATCCTTATTTTTTCTTGTAGCATATTGAAAAAACATTTGTTCTTACAACTTCCCACATTCTGAATTTGTCGGCTCTATTAACATAAGCATCTTTAGCTTTAACTGTATTTCTTGCACAATCTAGTCTGAAAAATGAGTTAAATTTAACAAAATTTAACAAAACCAACATTGCTTTTGAGGTTTTTTTAATAGTAAAATTTCAGACATATACCAAACTGGATGAAATAACACTGTTTGAATGTGCTTCTTTTAAAAAGTGTTTGGTAATTAATCACTTCTAAATCTGTTGCTTTCTAAGAACTAGTCTCTGAATTCAAACAATTTGATTTTCAGGTCAGTTTGTGTTTAGGATTATGCTCAAATACCTAATATTTGGACTAAAGGATATTGCATTTTGCAACAATAATTTTGGAAATGAATTCTATAGGGAAGTGACCCATTGTTCTCCTGTAAGGCAGTTTTAGGTTCAACAGTCATTCATTAGGTTATTCTTGGCAAATATCAGGTTAACATTGATAGCAGTACACTGGCTTCCTCTTTGCCCTTTCAGTGTGGACCAGGGAAACTTTATAAGCAATAGAAGAACAAATAAAATCACGTTTGAGTGACGAATACTTAAATTGTATCTTGTTTTCTTTTCATTTAGAATCTTTTTGATGACTACCAATTCTTTCAGTTTTTATGTCTGAAACATTCCCCAGGGTTTAATTCCAGTTTAAATTTCTTTTAAGGTCAAAGTAACTACTTTGATTGCATTGTCATAACTTTCTGTTTTCTTTTCTTTTCTTTTCTTTTCTTTTCTTTTTTTTTGAGACAGAGTCTCACTCTGTTGCCAGAGCTAGAGTGTCATGGCATCAGCCTACCTCACAGCAACCTCAAACTCCTGGGCTCAAGCAATCTTACTGCCTCAACCTCCTGAGTAGCTGGGACTACAGGCATGCACCACCATGCTCCGCTAATTTTTCTATTTTTAGTAGAGACGGGGTCTCGTTCTTGCTCAGGCTGGTCTTGAACTCCTGAGCTCAAATGATCCGCCAGCCTCGGCCTCCCAGAGTGCTAGGATTACAGGCGTGAAGCACTGTGGCCTGGCCCTTTCTGTTTCTTTTAAAGTGCATTTCACACTTATTGTCAGAAGTTTCTCTAATTGCTTATCATATTGTAAATGAAGGTCAACTTTGAATACCTATAGAGAACTCTTGTGGTATCACAAATCATCAGTCTCCTTAGAACAAATTTAAGACTGAAACTTGTACAATTTTGAGGTCCCTTTGGGAAAAATAAAGAATACAAAATAGTATTTAAAGTAAGTATGGAAATCAAGATTATTTAGACTGAAATTTTCTTTTTATGAGATCTCTTTAGGCAACTTACCAGAATAGGTTACATGTCAATGCTTTCTTATTGTACCTTTTTGCTAGCTAGAACCCCTGAGAGCTTACAGCCTCCCCTGACACTCAGGCAGGGGTCTTGTGCAAGTGCTGGCCCTGAAGCTCAAGCTGCTCGTGGAGCTTCACGATAAACCTTCCTCAATCAGAATTGCTTAGCTTCCAAGTATAGTGGATTTGCAAGTGTATTTAGTGTGACTTCTTCCATTGTAGATTAGATGAGCGGTATGTGGGGTTTTTTGTTTGTTTATTTTTATAACAGTTGGGACCATTTCATGGGTGGGGGACAGAGCAGTTGCACAGGGCCCTGGGCTCAGAAGGGCCCCATACTTGGGGTTTAGTGCTCTATGGTCACCTTCTTGAAATTCTTAATCTTTATCTTTGTATATGTGCTTTGTAAGTGAAGTCCAAGAAGAAAATGGAGCTCATGCTAGGGCCTTGGAGCTCCTGCCAGTGTTGCTTCTTGCTGCCTACTGCATCCTTGGGATGGATTCTTGGTGATCTGCTCCCTGCCCTCGGTACCCTGGCCCCTCCAGGCTTCTTCCTCACACCCCCTCTCCACCACTGTGCTCAGTGATGACTGTTGCCCTCTGCCTGAGACAGCAAATGAGTTGTGCCAGCAAGAGGAGGCCCAAGTTCCACCGTTGCCCTCCATCCCCCAGGTAGGGGCCTGAGCCTGGGTGCAGGGAGGTGAGGGTTGGGCACACACATCTCAAGGCATTTCATCCTATGCCGTGTTCCACCCTGGGCTGGCAGAGCCACTGTGCATTCAGCAGACAGCTTGAGGGGTCCTCTCATCCACCCCTGCGCCAGGTACCTAGTGTGTCTCAGCACAGAGGTTGCAATCCCTTGGGAGTGGTTTGGCCGTTTGTTGTAAGTTGGGGCTGCAACCTGTGAAAAGGGAAGATAGACTTCCACACCTCTGGAGTTCCTCATTTTCATTTCACACTGTGCTGTGCAAATGGTGCAGCTGTCCCTGATGACAGTGATTTAATACTTCCTTGCCCTGAGATCCATGACCGTGTTATCCTAAGGATCTAAACATCTGGATGCTTTCTGTACATGTACATATGGCACATCAGACCATAATGGGCTTTGTGTAGGTAACAACAAACGAAAATCAATTAACTGCATCTGCAAACAGCTAGTAGAATTCAGATGCTTGCCTGAATTTAACCTGTTTTTAAAGAATGTTTTCGGCATGCTCACAAGCCCTGATGAGATTTCAGGGGGGTGGAATAGGTAACTTTTAAGACCTGGAAAATTTGAGATTCTAGAGAGAATGAACTAGTTCCTGGTAAAATAAATTATGATAGCTCACATAAAAGTGAGGTAGATATATGATGCATGTGTGGATGTGGATTGTGTCTAAAATAAATATCAAGAGAGAAAAGAGTTGTAGAACAGTATGTAGTGTATAATCTCATTTGTGTTATAGAAAGGTATATACCACATTCCATCACTTGTATGATTTTTCTCATTTTAACATCTCTGAAATCTTTAGTATCTTTGAAATGTTTCTTGCTGTCACCAGGTAACTATTGTGTTATAATTTGCATTCCTCAAATATGCTGGGCAGAAGTTTCAGGATAAGTATCAGCAGCATAGAAGAAAATCTCAGAGATGCCAATGGAGCACTTAAAAATAAAAGAAATCTTACACTGCCAATATGTTTCATAGCACAGAAGAAAATATTATGAGGAAAAACAGGATTATCAATGACTCTGAGTCAAAACATGATTCTGAAAAGTTGGTTTCTGAATAAGTACAATTAAAAAATGCCACAACCAATTTATTTTATTTATCTTTTCCTTTTTTATGCATGCACAAGAGAGAAAACATCTGCATCAACATCTAAATAAATTTAAAAATCTTTTACAATAAATAAAAAGATTCTAACTGATTACAACACATTGTGTCATCATTTGCCAGTGTTTCCTATGGTGCATTAAATAGTGGGGCATTTTATAATCCATGATGTCTTAAAGGCAATCAAATACAATAATTAAAATGCAAGATAAGACATAAAAATATACTTAATATATCAATACAAAGATATACATAGAAATACATATTTAATATATTAAATAAGCTTATAGATAAAATATGTACATTTCTTGGAGGATACACAAGTTTCTGAGCTGAGAATGAGAAGAGTCAAAGCTTGTCAGGAACTTTGTCCATTAGTAGAGCTGTATTATTTAAAGGGGAAAAAAACCAAGGGAAAAAAGTGGACTAGGAGCTCATGACTGACTTTTTCTATATGTGTAAAGTATAACTTTAAAATAATGATACAGGTCCCACAAGTTAAGCATTAAAATCACTTTCATCCAATGCAAAATGATAATTTATGAGAAAAAAAGAAAAAGGAGAAAAGATTCATTTTGGTGAGAATTGCACCTCTGCTTAGAGAGACCATTGACCCTACTGGGAGATGCAATCTCACACTTGGTCTTGTCCAGCCAGTGGAACAAAGTTCTACCCATCCAGGCTGGAGTATCTCAGGGACTTGTGAGAGGTTTGCAAACTGTGTTCCTCGAACCTCCCCCCTCCACCAATCAATGAGCTTGGTTTGTATTTGTTTTATGGATTATAGTTCCACACAAGATTTTATATTTGAGAACAAACTAAAGGTTCTACTTTTTCACCAAAACAATGACAGCTACCCCTTAACTGGGCTAAGGTTGCCCAGAGATGAAAGAAGGGATGATAAATGTCAAGAAGAGTCAGAGTTACCCCTGGGGAGGCAGAAGTATTTGTCAACTCTGAAAACTGAGGGGATTGAATGAGAGAGTAGGTAGCAAGATGTGAAGTCAGTAGCTCCAGAAAGAGACAATGAAGAGGTGCTCCTCAGATGTCTGGGATGAGTCTGGGATCAAGCCTGTCAACAGTCTTGTCTAGGGAGGTCTTTTCAGTTGTTAGTCTGTCTTTGTCAACTTGACACTGCCACTTCAAGGAGCCACACTGAGCTGGATAAAAGTAAACTTTCCTTGCAGTTCATGTTATATACAGACTTTAAGGATTATTTAAGTTGATTTAGTTCAGGTATTACCTTCCTTTCACCTTGACTTTGTGTACTTATTCTTCAGTGGATGTACCAGTTTGCAATCCCAAGTGCAGTGATTAAGAGCCAAGGCTTTGCAGTCACACAGACTTGGTTTATGGTTCTGACACTTAAAAAGCTGTGTGTAGCCTTAAGCAGGTCATGAAACCTTTGAGGCTTAGGTTACACGTCTGTAAAGTGGTCATAGTGATCCCAAGTTGCTAAGGTTGTTGCGGGGGTTAAATGAGATAATGCTTGTAAAGGGCCTCATTTAGATGCTCAAGGAATAATACCGCTCCCATTGTTCAAGCAATACACATCAGTATTTGTCCATTTATCTCCTTAGATGTATGGCAACTAAAAGATGCCCAAAAACTGAATAGTTTCACGTTCGGGAGGACTTAGAATTCCTCCTCTGTCATCTAATTACTTCTTCTCTCTCATGCCATTGCCATGTCCTTTTTCCATCCATCTCCTAGGACTGTAGTAATGATAAAATGAGGAAATGAGCACTTATCATCATACTTGGCACACCGTAATGGTTTAATAACTGTTGGCTATTATTGGTAGACAGCCTAGAGGACAGTGGCTGCCTTTGGAATAAAGCAGATGTGGGTTTAATTCTTGGCTCTGTCACTTATTGGCCACATGACATTTGGCAAGTTACTTCACCTCTCTGAGCCCCAGTTTCTTTTACAGATAATAGAAAGTGAGGATGTTGCTGGAACTAATGTCATAGGGATGGTGTGAGGATCAAATGAGATAATATATGTAAAATCCCTAGCATAAGACCTGGCATGCAGTAGTTGCTCAAAAATATAAATATTAACTGTCATATAGATGCTGAGGGGTCCCTAGGTAGTTCACTGAGAGTGAAAATGAGGGGATATGGGGCACCCTGAAGTGATGTTGCCTTGCAGACCGGGCAGACAGCTCTGCCTTCCTTTCTCACTTCCCTCTCTAATCCCGATACCGTGCTATTAAACATTAAGGCCACAGGGCTATTAAGGAGTTTCAGGCTATTTGCATTTCCCATTAAATGGCTACCCAGTCTGCTCTTCTTTCTGCCTCTTCCCCTACTGCCTGTATAGCATGTTTCCCTGCTGGCGGCCATACTTCTACTGATTCCTTCTCCCCGATATGTTATTTCTGATTGTTAGGACAACCAAATCAGCTAGCCTAGCTCGTTGCTGAATTACATCAAAAGAGTGTTCAAACTCATTAAAAAATGGGCAAATCACCAGAATGTACATTTCTCCAAACAAGATACACAAATAGCCAAGAAGCAGATGAAAAGAAACTCAACATTATTAGCCAACAGATAAATGAAAACCAAAATTACAAGCCACTAGGATAGCTAAAATGAAAAAGACAGATAATAACAATGTTGATGGGGATGTGGTGAAATTGGAACCCTCTTACATTGCTGATGGGAAGGTGAAATGGTACAGTCTCTTCCTTTGGAAAATCTGTCTGGTGGTGTTACTCAAAAGGTTAAACATAGAGTTTGCATGTGACCCAGAAATTCCTTTCCTAGGTATATACCCAGGAGAAACAGAAATAGATGTTCACAGATAAACTTGTACAAAAATGATCACAGTAACATTATTCATACTAGCCATAAAGTAGAAACAACCCAAATTTGTATCAATGAGGAATTAACAAAAATGTGGTTTATCCATATGATAGAGTATTATTTGGCCATAAAAATGGAGTGAAGTACCAATACATGCTTCAACATGGTGGGGTCTTGAAAACATGACCCTAAGTGGAAGAAACTAGTCATGAAAGACCAGATCTTATATGATTCCATTTACATGAAATGTTCAGAATAGGCAACTCTGTAGAGACGGAAAGCAGATTTGTGGCTGCTAGGGACTGCGGGGAGAGGGAATGGGGGAGTGACTGCTTAAAGGGTATAGGATTTCTTTTTAGGGTGATGAAAATATTCTGGAATTAGATAGCGGTAATGGTTGCACAAGTCTGTGAATATACTAAAAACCACTGAATTATATACTTTAAAAGGATGAAATGTATGCTATAAATACAGCTGTTACAAAAAATATGAAAGATTGTGCCAGCTTTGAAAGAGGGCTGGAGGAGCCCATCCTTGAGCCAAGGGCAGAGATGTGGAACATGAACTTTGAAACCTCATTTTAGGCCCTTCAAAAACTTTTCTCCTTTCTGATTTGAGAGTGTTTTCTAGATTTCCGAGGCTGCCAGACAAATTATTTTCTGTTCAGGTCTGTCCGTTTGTGTTTATTTTTGACTTCTAATTTTATCAAACATAACTACTGCCACCATGTATGACACTGCTCTATCCGCTTTCTGTGTATTAACTTCTGTAATTCTCACCACAACCCTCTAAGGTAGGCATTACTATTAGCCCCATTTATTGAAGAGGAAACTGAGACAAAGAAAAGTTAAGTAGCTTGACCAAGGGTACACAGCTAATAAGCAGCACAGACAGAATTGGAACTCAGATGGCCAGCCTCCAGCACCTGTAATCCTAATCACTGCACTACATGGCCTCAGTGTTAATCTTTACTGACATTATTTTGGGTGGGGTAGAAATTATAGCTGTGTGTGGAAACTGTGTGCTGATTCATAAACAACTGATGAAGTAGCAAGTCACCAACTGAAATGTGATCTTGCCTGTGTGCACAGCCAAGGCAGTAACACTAATACAGCTGAGCTGCCTATTGTCCCCACCAGCGTACCCTTTTTTTAGACCATTTCTTTTCCTCCTCAGGTGAGGTCTTTATTAGGTCCTGTCCACTCTGAAGGCTGCTGCCCCAAGGCCACAGCTTTCTCCCCATATGTAGACTGCCCTACACAACAAATCTCTGTGTGAAAGGTTGTACAAAAGAGGCTTGGAAAAAGAAGTGCTTTAAAATGTCTGACTGCAGTGTTCTGGCAAAAGGACTAATTGGCATTTTTATTCCAAAGGAGAAAAATTGCCTAATAGCAAGCATCAGCGAGTAGTACCACCCATGCAAACTGTTCCTTCTTGTTTCAGCTCAAAGGCCTCAAGTGGGGAAAAATGGCTCTTGTTTGCTCACTGTTTTGTGTGGTAAAATCAGACTGATGCTGTTTAAATTCTATGCACAAGCCAATTAAAATCACTAAGCAGTTCTATCTTTCTTTTGTTCCATCTTTGTTTTCTTCAAGGTATTTTACACTACCAAAAATATACTCAATTAAAACTCAAACTCCCGCCACCTATCTACATTAAGTATAGAAAATGGGACAGGGATTTTTGCAAAGTCTTCTGCACATATATTTACTATAAACTGAGTAGAAGGTTTAAGAGTTTTAGACACCTCTGAAAACTTGGGTAATTTTCTGAATTGAATGGAAAGCAGATGGCTGTGATTTCTACCTTAATTCATCCAGTTGACTAGTTGGGAGTTCAATCCTGCAGATGCAGAGACCAGAGCAGTGGGAGAGGAGGCGAATGAGAATAACAGAGTTAGACTCAGTGGCAGAAATTTTCCTCTGGCACTTTGGGGGAAAGACTGACTTTTTGATCATATATTTTAACCTATCTGTTCAATTTGATTCTTTTCTAATGTCTGGGGCAAAAAGAAAGTATGTCTCTGGAAGTGATTCTTTTCATGATGTCACTTCCTATAGCTCTGGCCCAGATAGGAGCCTCCTAAATATGAGGCTTAAAATAAAGGCTCCAGCTGGTTAGGGGATGGCAGGCAACATGGGTTGCAGAGGAGATTGTGTCCTTAGCATTTGTTGTGTCTTAAAATATAAATCTTGTTCAAAGAGTGTCATTTGTCCAATCGCTTGGTCTTTGATTTACATGGTTCTGTGGTAGTGCTATTCCTTCCACTTGGAAGGCCCAACATCAGCTACTTTCCATGTCTACATGCTACCTGCTCATCAAAGCACAGTTCAGAACCAAAATACTATTGGATTCTGCAAGCTAGAAACCATGTCTCTCTTTTTTCTTGAACCCCTGGAATACATTGCATGGGTCTCTGTCAAGGTGCTGGCCACTTTTTACTTTGTCACTGCTGTGGAGGATAAGTTTCATATCCTCCATAGTGGCTGCACAAGGACTTGATAAGTGCATTGAACAAATGAATGAATGAATGAATGAACTTCAGGATAAAGAAATACACCTGAGTGCATAGTACTGATACTAGACTAGGTTACACCCTACCAGCCATTGGGAGGGTGCTGAATACCTCCCAGATTTGATTAAGCTGAGCAGAGAACAATTATAAACTTCAGCAAGATTTCCTCTCTGTTAGCGTAAACTGAAACTTTCCTCTCTATTGCTCTACACTGCCTGGCTTTTCAGTGCTCATGACCTCCTGAGAAAAGAGTGGTTTTGCATAATGCAAAAGCAGCTGCTCCCCCTCATCCAGCGTCACCTCTTAAGTGCCAGTTACACATGGTGTTATATAAGGGCCTCTGAAAAAGGAACACATAGACCCAGACCCTTGTCTCTGAACACTGCATTGATGGAAACATATGCACAGACAATAGAATTAAGCCGTTCAGCTCACATGTGGGTTTATAAGACAATGTTTGTGTCTTAGGTTGGTGAGTGCCTGGATTGGAAGAAAGGAGGGAAGCAAGTCCTAAATCTTGCATCCATGTTCAGGTAATGAATTTAGCATTCCATAGCCCCCAATTTTTTACAATTGATTTTGCTATGTGGGGTTTTATTTTATGTTATAAAGTAGAGGAAAAAATTTGAGGATTTGTTGTAATTTAGCAGTATTTCACTGCCTATGGCCCTCTTCCCCAATTTTTGAACATTGTTAATGGAAAGAGAGACTATAAACATTCTCTTGTACTGTTCAGTTTGTGACAAAAAGCATTTGGAAGGTTTTCTAGGGTAGGTTTGTTGATGATGATTTTGTGCTGCTGCTCACGGGAAAGAACTTCCATTGATGAATGAAAACACATATAGATGCTCTTTGGGTCAACTCCTTGCTCTCAAGGCCAAATACCTGGGATTCAGTCTCTATCAGGGATATCAATTGGCTTTCTGTTGGAGGATTCAGTCACCTTTTTGGATGGTAACCAATGGGTATTAATAGTAACCTGAAGATAGCTTTGAAACCTTTAAGGATATGAAATTCATGTCTTCCTTGCATCCATCCATCCATCCATCCATTCATTCATCTATCCAACAAATGTTTACTGAGCATTACTCTTTGTCAAGCACTGTTCTAAAACAAGAGTTGAACAGAACAGACAAAAATCTCTGACCTTATAGAGTTTACATTTTAGTGGGCAATGGGGTGGCAGAGCAACAGACAATGACCAAGAAAGGAGCACTATGTATGTACTCTCTGGACTACTTTGACAGAGTAGGTGTTTGAATGTAACAAGATAAGTCAACTTGAGTGGTAATATATTTTGGGAAATCAGCTCACTACAAACTGTGACTGTAAACATTGTACTGTAAATGTTTTGTAG
>CAUYRT010072896.1:0-59854 GCA_963574885.1 Lepilemur ruficaudatus
ACCATTTGATCCAGGAATCCCACTGCTGAGCATCTACCCAAAAGAACAAAAGACATTCTATAAAAAAGATATTGCATTTGAATGTTTATAGCAGCACAATTCACAATTGCAAAGATGTGGAAACCACCCAAGTGCCCATCAATCCATGAGAGGATTAATAAAATGTGGTATATGTATACCATGAAGTTCTATTCAGCCACAAAAAAAACAATGGTGACATAGCACCTCTTGTGTTATCCTGGATAGAGCTGGAACCCATTCTACTAAGTGAAGTATCCCAAGAATGGAAAAACAAGCACCACATGTACTCATCACCAAATTGGTTTTAACTGATCAACACTTAAGTGCACATGTAGTAATAACATTCATCGGGTGTCAGGCAGGTGGGAGGAGAGAGGAGAGGATGGGTATATTCACACCTAATGGGTGCAGTGTGCACTGGCTGGGGGACGGACACACTTGAAGCTCTGACTCGGATGGGGCAAGGGCAATATATGTAAGCTAAACATTTGTACCCCCGTAATATGCTGAAATAAAAATAATAATAATTAAAACACTTGTGGTCCAACTTGTTATCTTAAGACTTCATTTTCTCAGCCAGGAAGAGCCTTAAACAGACAGTAGGAGCACAGACTCCCTGCCTCAACTCTTGCTGGACAGACTTTAAGAACTCAGATAAGCCAAAAAGAAAACCTACAACAGCTTCAGTGGCTGCTTTTGTTGTCAGTCTGCTGAAGCACGAAAAAAAATAGGCCATTTTTACCCTTTAAAACTCCAAACAACTTTCCTAATTGCCCAACATTTCTTTCCTTTTTCTTTCTGTCTTTTTCTTTCTTCCTTTCTTTCCCTCTCAGGAAAATAAATATACTTTTACTTGTGTACATCCTAATCACTGTCTGAAAATTCTTTCACACCTGTGTATGGACTTCACAACCTAACATTTGACGGCCCATAAAGGGAAGAGAAACTGAGTCACTTTTCTATCCCTGTCACAGGGACTTCATTTTTCTGTCTCTGTTAGGGGAGTCACTTCTCTACCTCCATACGAGAAGCTCACCTTTCCGCTTCTGTCTCTAGGCTACTCTCTCTGCTGCTGTACTGTTTCCAGGACTTCACTCTCGGTGCCCATATTCAGAATTTGGTAAGTCTCCAGGGCTTTGGTAACGGTCATATGCACGAGGTGGAGAGAGGTGGCTTTGTGGTTTGGTCAAGGGAAAAGCCGGCACTGAGTCTACCACTCAGGAGGGCGGCATAGAAGGATGCTTTAACCACTTTCCCAAGGCGGGCACTGCCCCCATCAATCTTCACTCAGAGTCAGGGAAGCCTGGCTTTGGGGGAAGATCACAAGGTCTCAGTCTGAGTCAGAACTCAGGGACGGCTGTTTTCTGGCCAGATCACCAGGTTTTGGTCTGATTCCGATGTCAGGGATGCCTGACATCTGATCAGACTTCCAAACGTTATCTGAGGCAGAGATGCCCTCCTGGACTTCTTCTGTTTCCTACATATGACCATCCTTAAAATGTCCTTTTCTTTCTCCGAGTTGTTGTCATGGGCAACATTGTATTAAATTAAATTTGGTCCGAGAATGGATCTCTTAATCATAATGCTATTCTGTCATTCAACCTTCTGTTGCCACTGGCATGACAATGGGGTCTAAAGTTCTCTAAGTCCAGGCTTTCTTTTTCTTTTTCTTTTTCTTTTTTTTTTTTTTTTTTTGAGACAGAGTCTCACTCTGTTGCCCGGGCTAGAGTGAGTGCCATGGCGTCAGCCTAGCTCACAGCAACCTCAGACTCCTGGGCTCAAGCAATCCTTCTGCCTCAGCCTCCCAAGTAGCTGGGACTACAGGCATGTGCCACCATGCCCTGCTAATTTTTTCTACATATTTTTAGTTGTCCAATTAATTTCTTCCTATTTTTAGTAGAGACGGGGTCTCGCTCTTGCTCAGGCTGCAGGCTTTCTTTAAACTTGCTAAGAATCCTGATCTTCTCTCGCCTGCCATATGTTACTTCTTACTCCTGCATCTCTCACTGTCTTCACTTTCCAGATAAGGTTTCTCTTTCAGCTTCTCCCTGTTCCCCCTCCTCCTCCTCCTTCTTTTCTGTCTCCACCACTTTCGCCCAGCCTCATTCACTCAGGCCGGCTATTTCAAACTTCCTCCCTGCCTGTATACCATCTCCCTCTTTGGGAGGCTACAGGGTCAAAAGACATTGTAAATTACTCAGAGCCAAGATAAAAATCCAGTTGTTTTCCTTTCAGGACTGTCTAAAAGCTTTGGCCTCAATACTAACTTAGATCCTGACACCTGGGAGGGACAATCCATCTTAACAATGTACTTCATCTCCCAGTTAGCCCCTGATACTTGGCACCAACTCCAAAAGCTTGAAAAGGAGCCTCACACTCCACAAGCAGAGATTTTAGGCCTGGCCTGCAAGGTCTTTGATAACCTACGTGGAGAGGAGAGAGAAAAAGAGAAAAAATAGAACTGAACCAGCCCCCAGGAACAAAATAAAAGTTTTCCAAATAGTGGCCATTGCTATAAGGAAAACTTTTCAGAAACAGAGTTACCCTAGAGTCTGAGCCCAGTCAAAAAGACACCAGAAAACTACACTTTTCTCCAGGAACTGAGCCCTGCCTCCAGTATAACTCTGAGTCCCTGGAATAAAAAATGCCCAAGAAAACAGAACTCACTGAGACCATATACTCTCTACAAAAGGGAAGGACACTGGAGGCAGTGCTCTCTCCTTAAGACAGGGGATGGCACTTACTCTCCAGAATCAAGAGAGTACCCAAGCCAACATCCTCCACACCCACGGAGCCTCTGGGACTACTTCAGTTTGAGGGACAGACTCCAGCTTCAGAACAAGCTCAACTTCATCACACTGGGATGGCTGAGCCTTGGGTAACTCTCTCTCTGTCACAGGTAAACAAATTGATTTAATTAACACCAGGGCCACTCACTCTGCTCTCTCTGAATTTCCAGGGCCTCCATTTCCCTCTCCTATCTCCATGTCAGAGTGGAAGGTAAAATACAACCCCGCTGTGTATTCCACAGTTCCTCTACTCACTGGGAGATCAAGTCTTTTTTCCCAATTACCTCCCCCCATGGAAAAAGATCTTGTGGCTTCCTTTCTCTGACTTCTAGAAAAAACTTAACTAAAACTTTGTGTATAACTTTTTTCCTTTCCTTGATATACTCTGAACTATTAAACTATAAACTTTCCATGTTTCACCTAAAATTGTCTATTTCCATATGTCTATATGTTTACATGTCCATATATGTCATGTGTGTATAATGTTTCACTATCAAAATGTTTTTAAAAACTCTAATTAATTGGCCTAAAAAATAAATGCTTAAATCAAATGTTTTATCAAAAACATAAAAAAAAAATCCTTACATGCCTTTCTGTTCACATGACCTTGGTAACCTGTGGTAAATAAAACTAGGTTTAAAATTATTATTTGGGTTTAAATATTTTAAAAATCATAATTAATACTTCAATAAAAATAACTACATCTGAGGTGGCCATTGATAACAGTTACACTACAAAAAGTTTTCTTTGCCTCTTTGGTGACTGGCCTAAGGGAGAGAGAAAATTTTATACTTTGTCAAAATACTCCCTATGATACCTTTGCTGAGTTTTTGACTAACTGAAAAAACTAAACTTTGAGGATGAAGGTTTATATTAATAGCCGTATAACTTCCTACATTGCCTTTAAAGTCTTCTAATGACTATCACTCTTGGTTGAACAAAAGCCATTGTTTTATAGTAACCCATGATTCTGTCTAAACAAATGTTTTAAACCTATAATGTTTGACAGCCTTTCCAAAAACAAAATTCTAACTTCAAACTAGCTTTTAATAATAAAAATGCTAAAAGCTCAAAAAAAAACTCATTGGGCTTCCTGGTATGTTAAACTGTATTAAATATATAACAAAGTTTATCCGATATCTCCAAGATTAAAAACTATTAAATCCTGCCTGGTCCAATCTTATTCACTGCTGTAAGGGCTGATTTCAAGGGACAAAATTAGTAAACATCCAGTTCCCTTGTCAACTTTCTCCTCAATTTCTCCACCCCCACCTGGCGCCTACCTGCCAACAGTAAAACTCACCGGACAACTTCTGAAAAAGACCACAACATTTACAGTCTGGAAACTAGATTTTACTCAAGGATTTCACAGACAAACTGGGCCCTTCAACCTTAGAAAAAGGACTTTTAAACAATTCTCACTGCTGCAGCTAAGCTTCTAAAAATTCCGCCCTAGATTCACATCTCTCTAGATTCATATCTCTTGGCTCAAACCTAAAGACCCTCCCGCGCCTGCTTCCACCCACAACAAACTCCCGAAGAGTCCACTGGCTTATACCTGCCAGCGCATCACAGATGCCAGACTCCAATTCACTGGGAAAAAAAGCCTCAAACCATGAGGCATATACCTTATGCTGTGGTATATAGGACATCTTACTGTTCTTATCCTCCTTATACTTCTACCTAACTCACATACCAGCCCTACCCACTTTTTGTCCATACTGAAAAAAAAATTGTTGTTTCTTTATTACCCAGTCCAAAAAAATACAAACTAAGCTTTGAAATATTCTAAAACAGACTAATACACTTCATGAACAAAAAAGCTTCTGACAGATTTGGCTGATAAAATTTTAAACTCCATGCGTTGGCCAAGGTTCTCTTGGTTAACACCTTTATTAGGGCCTCGGATAATTTTACTTTTAAGTCTCATTTTCAGACTCCGTATTCTCCACTATCTGACAACATTCATCCAAAACCGAATTCAACCTGTAGCTGTTTCTCTCCAACAAAACCCTCATGCCACCTCTCACCTAGCTTTCAAAACCATCCACTTTCAACTCCTCTCCCTTTGTGACACTCAAACAAACTCTCAACTCAGGGAGGGACATCTCTACTTCCATCTTCAACAAAAAACAATTACAAAAGGTACACGACCTCTGTCTATATTCCCCAGTTTCTAAATTCATTGAATAGCAACAACCAAAGACAGAGGGGAATGAAAGGTGGCCTTACTGATAATACCTACTAGTACCTAACAGAGGAAAACAAACTATCAAACAGAAAATAAGAAAAATAAACTCCCAACACAACTACTCCCATTGTTTTAATTAAAATACCTATGGTCTAACTTGTTATCTCTGGGACTTCATTTTCTCACCCTTGAAGAGCCCTAAGCAGACAGCAGGAGTGCAGACTCCCTGCTCCAGCTCTCTGCCTCAACTCTTGCTGGACAGATCTCAAAGACTCAGATAAGCCAAAGAGAACACTGACAACAGCTTCGGCCACTGGCTTTGTTATCAGTCTGCTGAATCAGGAAAAAAAGGCCATTTTTACCCTTTAAAACTCCAAACAACTTTCCTCAATTGCCCAACATTTCTTTCCCCACTCTGTGTGTTGTGGCCACTCTCTCTCTTTCAGTCTCTCTCTCCCTCTCTCTCTCTTTCTCGGGAAAACAAATATACTTTCACTTGTGTGTGGCCTAATCACTGTCTGAAAATTCTTTCTCAGCCGTGTATGGACTTCACACCCTAACATTAAGCGACAGAAACATTGCCAGTCAATTGTTGTTGTCTCTTTGTAGGGAAAATAATTTATTTCTGTGGATGTTTCAGAATAGACAGGTTTTGGAAGACTAAGCATAGTGAAGAAGAGGTTGAAAAAAAACAGTGCATTCAAACAAATGCTTTTTTGGGCAGTCCTTTGCTTCAGAGACACAGTATGGAGCTGATGGCTGAGAGTTGCAGGGCCTTGGTCATATTATACTAAAGCAATTCAAGGAATTTGAGAGCTGATTGAGAAAAACCCAGCCCCTAAATTTTACTGGGGTGCACTGGGAAGGGGTTGCATGAGAAAAGTCTCTCACACCAGGAGACCACCCACAGGGGGCTGTGGCTAAAAAGGAGAGGAGGACTAGCGAGGGGGTTGATGTCTAGGTGATGTTCCTCAGCAGGACGGTGGAGAGTCTCTAGGCCAGAGAACTCCGAAGGGCCACAGCAGCTTCCCTCGGGTCTTATAACCCAAGGCCCCATCTTTTGATGGCCAGCAGATGCTGGGTGAGGTTTCACAGAAGATGCAAAGCTAGCAGGCCCTAATAGGCTAAAAATCTGCTTGTTTGGCCTATTTTTTAAATTATTGAATGTGTAAAAAATTGAGTTTGGCACCAATTCAGGCTTTTGGGCTAAGGGATCTTAGCCCGCAGTGAAGAAATAACCCAGAGGCCAATATACAGAGGCCTTCTTTCACCCATGCTTACCCACTGAGCATGGGGGTACCCATCAGCCCCCTTGGAGAGACCCCAATCGCCCACCCTTGGTTGCTGCCTCCATGCTAACCCCTCCTCAACCCCAGAGCCCCATCTGACTATCAGCCACTGGGAGATGCTGGGGAGAGAGGGACCGCTTACTGAAGTAGACCCTTGGGGGGGACACTGAGCCTGAAAGGGGCAACAGCAGCAGATGTACCCATCGGCTCCAAGGATGCCCTGTGTATCCGAAAGGACAAGAATCTCTACCTCTCTCTGACCATCAGGGTTTGCTGACCACAGGTGAACTAACAGCCCTCCAGGTGTCTCTAAGAGTCAAAAATGAACTTTTCCTCTTCTATTTACACACACACACACACACACATGCACGCGCACACACATACCCCTACCTGTATGCAGACTCTCTTTGCAAACTATAAACAAAAACAGTAAGCTAAACACCTGAAAACTAACATTTAACTATGAGAGTCTCCTCATGCTATTCAAGGTCAAAATGTGGAAATAATGGTAAATTTTTCCAAAATTTTCTTTTGAAATAGGGCCTTTGTATCTGATGCTATCTGATGCTAAACAGTAAGGAAAAAATCGTTCCACCAGAAAACACTTAACAAAATGCTTAATAATCCACATCTTTTTTGAAAGAAAATTTCTTCTGACAGAATCAGATATAAGGAGATTTAGAAAATAAGAAGTATCTGGTCACCCAGCAGCCCGGATGATACAAGATTATTCCTATAATATACTTACTCGGAGTTAGTCATTTAATGTCTCTTCTGGGGCGTCCCTTGGAAGCAATGGCATGGTTTGACAGGGGATACTCTCAAAAAGCTTATCCTGATCATAGTATAAAAAGAGCTAACAGCAAAGAAAGGCTAGACCTCTGGGGGTGAGACCATCCCCCTGCACGAAGTAAACCAGAGGAGGGAGGGAATCATCTGAATAATTTCATCTCACCATTCCTCCCTCATCTTGCCTCAAAAAAAACTTCGGAGAGCCCAGACAAAATATGTCTTCTGTTTGTTTGGTTTTGCTTTTGTTTTTTCACATTTGCTTAATTATCCAGATAAATACATTATCTGTCCCTTCACCCAGGGAAGGGCAAAGGATCAGGTGACACCATTATACCTTTACCAGCTACAGGGACAAAAATCTTCCGCAGCCAGGCAACCAGGCAATGTGACACATTTTTGTCAGTTTTCTTTTTCCCAGTGGGTGAAATTTAACCAATACTTTGTTAGCGAAGGTCTAGTCGTTCCCCAGAGGAAAATTACAGGAGTGAAGATATAACCTCTGCCACACCACATATGAGCTTAAAAGGATAGATTTCTAGGTCTAGCCACCGTTTTGAAATTAGGTTTTAAAAGGAATAGGTTTGTTGCTATGGATTTTAGGGGCAGGAGGGCCAACATTCACTTACTGTTCTCAAAAATAACAGCGAGCCAGAATATTTCCATCCTATTACAGCTCTGAGGAAGGATGATAAAAAATAAAAAATAAATTAAAAAATCCCTGTTGGATAAAAGTGAAGCAGTGATGGCCACAAATGCTAACAGCATTAACTTTGCATTATTGAGATTCGCGCCCTCGTTCCATTACCAAAACATCCTCCAGATTAAAACAGACATAACTGGTAGCTTGAAACTAATAGCAAAGGGCTGCCTGACCATCACTCTGTCAGCTTCATCTCCACGACTATTTCCCCTGACAGCTTCTTCCAGGATATTTCAATTAGCTGTAAAATCTGCCTTCTCCTTCTTTTCTCCCTTTAAAGGAAAAGGCTGCCAGAGGGATTTGGTGCATTAGGGCAGACTTTATTAAACAACTTAATCCATCTCTGCCTGCCTAGCAAGGCCTAGGGAGTTCTAATTAATCAATAAGCATTTATTGAGCATTCTAATGTGCATAATAGTCCTGAGTCAGGTGCTGTGGAGCCTTCGAGAAGCTAGTTAGGAAAATGGAACACACTGCCCCACAGAGAGACTTCTGACAGTGTGAGTTAGTCCGTGAGAATGGGAAGTCGCATTTGTTGAGGGCTCCTGGTTCAGAACTAGATGCCTTCTATACATTATTATTTCACTTGATCTGTATTAGTCAGCTGGGGCTGCTATCGCAAAGTCCTACAGACTGGGTGACTTAAACAACAAATTTATTTCTTCATAGTTGTGGAAGCTAGAGTTCAAGATCAAGGTTTCGGCCGGGTCGGTTTTATCCTGAGACCTCTCTCTTTGGCTTGTATATGACCATCTTCTCCCTCTTTTCTTTCCTCTGTGAACACACATATCTGTGTTCAAATTTTCTCTTCTTATGAGGATCCTTGTCCTATTGGATTAGGCCCCAACTAAAGATCTAATTTTAATTTAACCACCTCTTTAACTTATCTCCAAATACAGTCACATTCTAGAATACTTAGAGGTAAGACTTCAACACACGAGTTTGGGTGGACACCATTCAGCCCGTAACATAATCCTACCATGAAGGTGGGAGAATATGTCAGGTAGGACACCCTCTGTTTAAAAACAAAGAAACAAGCAAGGAAAACAAAATCTGACCCAAATTATGGGTTAGAATTAGGTTCACCTGTGAATAACAGGGAAAAAAAATGACAGTGGCCTAAATGTAATAGAAGTTGATTTCTCACTTTCAAAAGATAAGAAATAGTCCAAAGCTGGAATAGTGTTCCATGGTGGCAGGGACCCAGGCATCTTCCATGGTTTCCATTCCCAAGGTCACCTCATGGTCCAAGACGGCTGCTGAAATGCCAACCATTGAGTCTATATTCCACTGTGTTGATTCTATTATCAGAAAGGCTCTTATCTCACAGTTGTAAGATGGCTGAAGCATCCTCAGGCTTTATCTTCCCTAAGTTTCAAATCCAGTAGAAAAAGCAAGAATCCCTTTTTCAGAAATATCAGCAAAGTTATACTCGTGTTCCTTTGATCCCGATTGAGTTCTGTGGCCAAGGGCATGTGATGCCCTGACTGCGCTGGGCCTGGGTACCTTCCCACCCCTGAGCTCCGAGTGTGGCTGGGATGGGCCCCAGAAGGAAATTTCACCTAATGTTGTACTAGAAGAAAGACAAGTGGATACTGCATGGTACAAACCACAAATGTCCACAGAGAATTATCCACATAGTGCAGATAAGCACAGCGTGATTCAGAGAAGCTATTACTTGCCCAGGTACTCACACAGCTGGTGGAGTTGGGATTCAAACTCTGGCTGTTTGATGGCAAAAGTCCTTCTTTTTATGCTCCTGCATTAATAGCTTCAAAGCCTGGGGCTACCACTTTGGGATGGAGCATGGTGGGAAAACTTCCTGGGAGAGGTGAGTTAATGAAGGGTAGGTAAGACTAGACGAGGGAAACGGAGGTAAGAGCATCACAGACAAGGAGATTTTCTTCATACTGAGTCAATTCCTGGAGGCAACCTGTGAAGTGGTTCTGCTGGCAAGACACCAAGGTACACTAAGGATCAGCCACTACTACTGAGTAACAGTTTGCAAATTCATCAGATTGTTAATAAGCACTCTGGGGTCAAAGAGGAGTGTTTCAGAGGCAAATGGCTTTGGGGAAATATGTCCACAACCCCTTAGTGAGTCACAGTAGACATCAAAAAAACAAAGGCTCTGAGAAATCCTGAAAACAGTTATTTCATTTGCCTTAAGCAGTGTTTCCTAGACAACTATTGTTTGTTGCTCAAAGTTGTTGTTTATCAGTTGCTTGGTCTTGAACACCTATTAACATCTTTAATATTCTGAGAAACTAGTGTTATTTAGAATGCACCTCAGGGCATAGAAACTGCTGGTTTAATCCAAAGCTTTATTTCCAGATGAAGAAACTGAAGTTCAGTGAAGTTAAGGGACATGGCCAATATTGTCTCACAGGTGAGTGGCTGCCCAAAGACTAGGACCCAGGCATCTGCATTCCCAACCTGTCTGTTCCCAGCCCATTTGTAATAACTTGATACTTTCCAAAATACTTTCACATTATTTTAACTCACTGAGCATGACTAAACTCAACCTAACATTGTTCTCATTTAACATTTCAGTTTTCACTGGGTGGCAGAAGATAGGATCATCTAAGCAGATGATCAGTTCTAGCACTTCCAAGAACTCTGTGTGTGTGTGTGCATGTGTGTGTTTCCGTGGCCTCTTGTGTGCACCCGCGCCAGAGGCAACGGCACTCAGTTAAATTACTGACTACGGCCGTTCAGTCAATATAGGGCTGGGTCTGTTTCTGCGCCCTCCATTTTCTCTCTATAGGTTTTGAGTAGATACATTAATCAATCAACCAAAAAATGTTTATTGAGTATTTACTGTGCTCTCAGTCCTATCATATATGGAATACTGACTATGTGTGAAGCCCTGTACTAAATATTATGAGAGGTACAAAGTTAAGCTGTGGACCCTGCCCCAAGCAGTTTACTGTCTAATGGAGGATATAAGTGCTTTAAAAAAGTACAATGAAAGGCAAAATGTGATCAGAGAGACATAGCTGTTTGTTTGTTTAATAGCAGAAGAGGCATTTAACAGGGGTTGAAGCTTCCCATCCGGTCACATTGGCCTGGGCAGATGTCAGGACTTTCCTCTCTGCAGGTGAGAAAAGCAAAGTTCTGAAAGCTGTTGGGCTCCTGATCTTGCAGCTGAACACAGGAAAGCCCCGCTGCAAATTGGAATCACCTGGGAAGATTTTGAACCACAGATGTCTGAAGTTCCATCCCTGACTCACCGAATCAGAATCTAGGGGCTGGGTGCTTTAGGATTGCATTTTCTTGTTAAAGCTTCTCCCAGGTGATTCCACCAGGTGATTCCACCAGGTGATTTTTGGCGGGGTCAGGGTTGAAAGCTGCTGGCCTCAAGCCGGTGCAGCAGGCCGGATGGGCAGGTAAGAAGGCCGGGACAAGGTGGGTGACAGCAACAGGGAGGAGAGTGGGACGGAGGAGCATGGTGGTGGAGGAAGACTCAGGAGTCCCGAGCAGAGCCTAGACATGGGGGTAAAGACGAAAGCATCAAAGGTGGCTTCAGGGAACAGCAGTAAATCCTAGAACTGCTACCATGGAGATTGTCCCAGGCAAGAAAGGTAAGGGTTAAAAAGAAGGACCTAGAGTCCAGCTAGAGTTCAACTATGTGGGTCAGGTCTGCCTTGAGTTTTCTCAGGAAGAGCGAAAAGCCAGGGAGTGTTTACTGTGTGCCAGGTCTGTGCTGATACTTTGGCCGTATCATCTCACCTCATCTTCATGACAATCCCACCGAACGAGCCCAGCGTTATCCTGTTACAGACCAGGAAACCGAGAAACAAAGAAGTCAAGGAACTTGCCAGAGGTTCCACATCTCATGCGCGGAAGGACTGAAATGTGAATGGACCAAACTAGCGCTTGAGTCTGTTCTTCATTATCATTTGTAAAAAAGTATATTCTGTGTACAGAATTCATGGCCCAATTTTTGTTGCTGAATCTCTGCTGACTTTACTTTAGTGCCAGAGACTGAGCTAGGCAGGATCCCAGATCCGGTCCAGGGTGTTTGGGAGCTGATGAGACGCAAACAGAGAGCCGTGGAGGATTCTGAACAGGAAAATAAGTGCCATTTTGTTTAATTCTCACAATAAAACTATGAGAAAACTGAAGTTCAGAGAGGTTAAAAATCTTGCCCAGGCACCACTGGAAAGAGGCAAAGATGAGATTTGAACCCAGGTTTATCTGAGTCTAAAATCACATGTTTTTACATCATAACCCTGTACTGCCCCCAGGATATCTGGGTCTAACTTGTTAATAACACCTGAGCCGATGGGCAGTTGTTGGAAATAATCCCCTTGAAGTGTTTCTCCACCACCGCCCCACATACATCCCTCCTCCCTCCTCTCCCACCCGCTCAGGCCACAGAGCCAGGAACCCTGGCTATGATCCCAACTACAGGACAACCCCCCCACCCCACCCCCGCCTCAAAGGCCAGTAAGTGGCTTCAGGTGGCAACTGAGACAAACAGCCAGTAGCCTGCACTGGCCTGTGGGAAATGTGTTCAGGAACAAAAGCCTGAGAGAATTTCTCAGCGGCGCTAGCAGCCAGTGGAACACGGGAAATGTTTCCCTTCTGTGCAGAAGGATTAGAATTCTGCAACGTCCACACGACAAAGTGTAACTAACTGGTTTTGTTTTCTGGGGCAGAAAGCAGGGAGGCAGAGCAGCCTGCAGCTGTTCCATCATTTCCGGGTTCAGCTACATCCAGGCCGAGGCCAGGCAGGAAGGGTCTGGCCTGCCACCAGCTTCTCTGTCAAGCCACCTGGCAGCCAGAAGGAGGGTTTTTTCAGAGCCTAGAATTGGACAAATAACCATCTCATCCCACCAGATGCAGGGTTGGGCTATGAGCTGAGACAAGTGTAGGACCCCTCTGCTAAGGCCCACTAGGCGGGGGTGGGGGGTGCCTGGGAAAGTGACTGTTATGGTTACAGCAGCATTTGCAGACGGCTCAGCAATGACACCATTGGGAACATCAGCAGAATCATCCAGCCCCTTGCTACTCTGAGCATGCTACCTAGCTGTGATGATTAATTTTATGTGTCAACTAGGCTGGGCTACAGGGTTCCCAGATATGTGGTCAAACATTCTAGATGTTTCCAAGTGTTTTTAGATGAGATTAACAATTTAAATCAGTGTACTTTGAGTAAAGCAGGTTTGCCCTCTATCCTGTGGGTGGGCCCCATCCAATTAGTTGAAGACCTGAATAGAACAAAAACTGACCTCCCCTAAGCAAGAGGGAGTTCTGCAGCAGATGGCCTTTGGACTTGAACTGCAACAAGGGACCATTCCTGGGTCTCCAGGCTGATGGCCCACCCTGCAGATTTTGGATTTGCCAGCCTCCATAATTGAGTGAGCCTATTCCTTGAAATAAATCTCTATATATAGATAGATAGATGGATAGATAGATAGATACACAGACACACACACACACAATCGACTCTGTCTCTCTGGAAGACCCTGACTAATACACCAGTCCAGCAGCAGCAGCATCTCCTGGGATCTGGTTAGAAATAGACTCTCAGTCTCACCCCAGACCTACTGAATCAGATTTTACCAAAATCCCCAGGTAACATATGTATCCTAAAGTGTGAGGGGTGCTGATCTAGAGTACCCCTCCTGTGTTACAGATGAGGAAATAGCGATAAAGAGGTCAGGAGGCTTTCCCCACAGCCCATAGCTAGACCTTGGCAGGCCTCAGATGAATAATAACTCACACGCATATGGCACTTTCCCTTATATTAATCATTAAATCTTCACAACAGCACATGAAGTGGGCCGGGCAGAAATATTATCCCCATTTTACTTATGAGGACACTGAGGCACAGAGATACTAAGTAACTTGCCCAAGGACGTACAGGAATTGGCAGAGCTGGGACTCAAGCCAGTGATTCTACCTTATTTTGCCCAGTGTTCTGGGGCAGGGGTTTGCAGACATTTTTCGGTAAAGAGCCAGATAGAAGAGTGGTCCCCAACCTTTTTGGCACCAGGGACCAGTTTCATGAAAGACAATTTTTCCATGCACGGGAGGCTGGGAGGAGGAGAATGGTTTCAGGATGATTCAAGTGCATTACATTTATCGTGCAATCAAACCTCTCTGCTAATGATAATCTGTATTTGCAGCCGCTCCCCAGCGCTAGCATCACTGTCTCAGCTCCACCTCAGATCATCAGGCATTAGATTTTCATAAGGAGCGCACAACCTAGATCCCATGCATGCGCAGTTTACAGTAGGGTTCACGCTCCTGTGATAATCTAACGCCACCACTGATCTGACAGGAGGCGGAGCTTATGTGGTGATGCCAGTGATGGGGAGCGCTATAAATACAGATGAAGCTTCGTTCGCTTGCCCACTGCTCACCTCCTGCTATGTAGCCCAGTTCCTAACATGCCACAGACCAGTACCGGTTTATGGCCCAGGGGTTAGAGACCACAGAAATAGAAAGTACGTTAGGCTTTGTGGACCATACAGTCTCCATTGCAACTATTCAGCTCTGCCATTATCTCAGGAAAACAGCCATAGACAATAAATGAATGGGCATAGCTGTGTTCTAATAAAACTTTATTTATAACAGGCAGTGGGCCAGATTTGGCCCCCAGGCTGTAGTTTACCCGCATCATATTGCACAAGTCATGAGAAAGCAATCTCTACTCAGGCCTTCCTATCCTATTCCTGAGCCACTGAAAGGAGAAAGGGATTGAGTGGGGCTTTTCACCCCCAGGGAAAGCCCCTCCCAGAATCTCATATAACAAAGACATTTGCCTGGAGGAAAAGGAGGCTTTTATCCTAGTCCAAATGAGGATTTGAGCAAAACAAGGTAGACGTCAGCAAAGATGCTGCATGTGGTTGCCCAGGACGTGCCCTCAGAGTGCTCCAGTGGGGGCCTGAATCATTCCTGCTCTCTGCTCACCAGTCTGACTGTGGCTCAAGATGCACCAGCTGGGGCGAGCACACCCTTTGCTAATTGTTCTGCCCGAGGGGACCCTTTCTGCAAGCTCCCTCCCAGAGGGGGTGCCTTTGCTGCTCTGCATGTAGTAACTGCCTGCCAGCAGCAGCCCTGAGGACTCCGCAGGCCGGGCTCCCCCACCCCAAAAACATTCCCGCGGAGAAGGCCTGCCGCAGCTGCTCAGTGAACACACTTGTTCTGCAGAAAAAGCACAGGAGACAAAAGGAAAAAAACTCCAGTACACGATGTCTGACTCAGGAAACAAAGCTGGGGACCATCCTTTAATGTTTGCATTCATTAATGTTCCCGTCAATTTTAAACACTGGGGTAGAATTTCCAGACTTTGCAGATCATTTAAAAGCTTAAGGGATTATCAAACCAGTCATTTAAAATGACATTTTCACTGCGCAAATATTATTCTATTAAAGAGCATGCATGGCACAAGCCGAGATCAGCTTTGGCAGGGTTACAGGGCCTTCCTCCATTGCAAACCCCACTGTTTCCTCATAAAGCTGTCAAGCCCCCGCTTAATGAAACATATATAAATGCGGTGATGTTAGCCATGTCACAGCAAGCTAATTCATTTTGGCTTTTTCCCATTGCGCTACCCTATTAAGGCTTTTATTATTGTATCCTCTTAGGATCACCCCCAGCAGGTCGGCCATTGGCCCAAGGAGATGAAATCTAAGAAAGTGTTTAATTTCCAAACAGGCCAAACATCTTAAATAAATAAATAACCAACAGACCTGGGTTTGAGTGTTATGGTGACATGCGCAGGCAGACTATTGGGGTTTTTATTAGGAAAGAGATACTATAAGATTAATAAACAATTTCATTCTCTTCCCAAGTTTCTTTGACCTGGTAGAGCTGCTAACCTCAGTTCTTGGGGGGTAGGCTTCCTTCTTTAATTACTGAAAGAGAATCCACTTGGCATGATCAGGGCTTAGCAAAAACCTTTTAACGCTCCATTTCCAGATTGTCTTTCAAGAAGCGTATCCGTATCTGCCGTTCTCCACACACTCTGCATTTGCTCACGGAGTCTAAGAGGCATAAAGGGAAGCATTTTGGTGCGGTTTTTCCCTTACAGTCCAGCAAGTAAAAATTGATTTCGATGGAAAATGTGGAAGCCTTCGCAGACCCACGAACCTCCAGAGTTCAAACCCTTTTAGGGAAGAAGGGAGGACTAGCCAAATGCTCGACCCCCGTGAGAATCCATGAAGCCAGGGACTGTAGCCATCCGAAAGGCCCTGTCTTCCCTTTAAGGGAAAGTAAGGGGCATATCTTCTCAGGAAAACAACCATTTCCAGTTGCTTTCTTCTTGCTGTAAAATTACTTCCCTGAACACACGTCCCCAAGGAAAATTCACAAATTGACCCAAATGACTAGATGTCACTATTTTCAGCTACAAAAATCTGCTTACGTCAGCCAATGACAAGCTATAAATACTAAGCAACTTGGGAATGACTTTTACAATTCCACCTATGACTAGGCTTTGGCAGTTGGAGGCCATGAAGAAAGCATTCTTGGGAGAATCCACAAGGCTGGGTGTTCCTGAGGGGAGCGGGCAGGTTCTCATCTCTTCTTCCACCTTCCTCTTTCTACCATCCTCATTCTAACTGCCAGCTCAGACACACACACACACACACACACACACACACACACACCTGTGTGGCGTGCTACCAGGTGCTGCATTTGACACCTGACTCCAGCCCCCTCTCCTGGGACAGCCTGGCATCTTGGCAGGAATGCTGTGGACCACAGGACTGTAGGGAAATGCCTGCTCAACCTGCACCTCATTGGGGGCCACTCCTGTCCTTTTAGAACAATATTTTCCAGGATGCATCTGTGAAACAGATAATTTGGGGAAAATGTTTTTTTATTTTTGAAAGTAAAAAGTGTATCACTTTCTAGGTGATTCAAAACTAATTTGCAGTCGAGCATGGTGGTTCACGCCTGTAATCCTAGTACTTTGGGAGGCCCAGGCAGGAGGATTGCTTGAGGTCAGGACTTTGAGACCAGCCTGAACAAGAGTGAGACCCCATCTCTACAAAAAAATAGAAAAAATTAGCTGGGCATGGTGGCGTGCACCTGTAATCCCAGCTACTCAGGAGGCTAAGGCAGGAGGATGGCTTGAGCACAGGAGTTTGAGGTTGCAGTGAGCTATGATGATGCCACTGTACTCTAGCCAGGGTGACAGAGTAGACCCTGTCTCAAAAAAAGACAAAAAAAGAAATAAATTTTTAAAAAATTTAACCAGTTTGCATATTGAAGGCTCTGGGAAGTCCTGCAGTAAAGATATTTGTTAAATTTTGTTTAACTTAACATTTGGCAATCTTATTTGACTACTGAAGCTTTCTTGAAGTAGCATTCATTACTGAGGAGCACAGTCTTAGAAACTCTGATAGAACATTGATTAAACACAGACTACCACAAAGAAAGAAGTTCTAAGGGCACTAAGTCTATAATCCCAAAACAGTATATTTTCAAGTCAGCATGGAAGCTTCTAGGAAAGGGAACAACAGGCCTGTTTATAATTCTGATTTTTCAAAAACCAACAACCTACCCTCCCTGTGCCATACCGTTAACTAAAGCAAATACCACATGGTGTGTGCAGCTGTGTACAACTGACACAAAGGCATTTGTGTACAGAACTTCCATGCCATCAAGGGCAGAGGAAAATTTGTTCTTGGGAAGAAAACCTAACTGCGCACTGCCAACACCAATAGTCTTCCTCCACAACGGACCTGGTGCCGGTGCCAAAAATCATTCTCAGTTCCCTTTTTAATTCTGCCCTCCTTTATCCACTAAGACTGGGGGAAGATTATTTCGATTGGAATTAGACAGCCACCTGCAGCTAGATCTTTAGCTGTTATTAGTGTTCTGTTTAAGCCCTCTCACAACAAGCTCATTGAAAAAGACAGTGAACTTTTGAAGTTGCCCGGTACTATCTCTGCTGATTTTCTCAAGTTAACAACCTCCATACCAGCCAATTGCGCTAGCTGGAGGAGGTGATAATCTCCTCCCCAGGGTCGTGGTCAGGAGTTGAAGGGTCTGGGATAAATTACAGAGGCAGTCTCTGCCAAGAACTCTCCTCTCCTTGATCTCGCCCCATGCTTCCTTGATGTATTTTTATTTTAACACAATGTTCAGGTGCTTTTCTACCATCCCTTCCCTAAATGCCTCCAATAAGTCAAGCCTTTATGTCTTTTCCAAGCATCACACCTACTCAGAGTTGGCCTTGGAGATGCACAATCTCCAATTTGCCTCTAAACATTGCTTAGTTAAAATGATTTCTGTCCAGTTACCTACTGTCTTTCCAACGGAGGACACAAACAATTCCCCTTCCCTTTAAAACCCCCAACACTGCAAACTCCGACACCCGCTGCACTTCTAATAACATGTCTTTGTATTTGTTCATCCACTTATGGCTTACAGAGAGGCTTTAAATATGAACTCTCCATTGACATTCACATGGCACTGTCCCCATGGTTGGGGACGAACCCTATGGGTGTGTAATTATCCGGCCCATTGAACAGAAAGCCACATTGGGTTTCCATTTTTCTGGATCAGTAGCTGAAGGAACTCAGCTGAGTCCGAGCTGGCCTCCACGCTGAATGACAAGGAGAAAGAACCTCTAGTGGCCCAAGGCAGAGATCACAAAACCAAAGCTCTAAGTCTCAGAAGAGCTTCTTAATTCCTTGCAATGCTTAGGATGAAACTCCACGGGTGGCCACAGTCTTGGATTCCCCCAACTTTGTTTGCCCTTCTCTTGCCACAGCTTAGGCCCGTTCCACTGACATCCGCATCATGCTGCTTTTCTGGGGGTGCACAGGCGGGTGGTGGGCTTCTGTTTCTTTTGGCTTAATCCTTTTCTAGCCATGAGATACTCATCTTCTCCACTGTTAACCCTTTTATTTCCACAGGTGAAAGTAGAACTTAATATTAGGTGAGTTAAAACAATGGAAGAGCTCAAAGGAAAATCTCCTAAAGTAAATCCAACAGGATTCAAATCCTGGCTTTACCACTTATAGGCTGAGTTGCCTTGGGCAAGTTACTTAACCTCTCTGAGCCTTAATTTCCTTGTCTGTAAAATGGAAATAATAATAGTACCACCTTCAAAGGGTCATTGTGAAGATCAAAGGAGTGGATAGACAGTTTCCATCACTTAAAATGCACTAAGTGGTACCTTATTACTATTTGTTCTGCCTAAATTACTAGAAAACTGATAGAAATAAATGAGCATTCTATTCTCCTTACTACAACAAGCACCTCCCCAACCTGAGGGCTGTTGACAGCTGTCCTACAGCCCTCCTTTATCACAAAAGGACCCTTCCTTCGCTTTCAGAAGCTCCAGTTATTAGCTATTAAAAGCTCCAGTTATTAGAAAACTTGTCTAAGATTAAATAGCGGATAAGTGACAGAGGAAGGAATTGAACCTAATGCCACAGACTTCAAAATCCATCCCCCTCCATCACACCCCCAGCAGACTTATCAGAAAGAGGAAACTCACCAAAAAACATTACTGCTCTTTTATCAGTTGTTGAGAGAAAGCAAATGTCAGGTGATCCCAGAGACAGAAATTTTAATATTGTTTTTATGCAAATTCCATACTTTACCCCTAAGTATCATTAACAGAAATTAGGACGGCTAACATGGATAAGGGAGGATGGAAGTCAAGCTCACGTAGAAGCATTCTCTATGGCAAATCACACATTTACACAGGCATGCCCCATCCATAAACCCACACCCTATGATGTTGCAGAAGCTCCTAGAATCCTGAGAGATCCGCTGGCTCTCAAGAACTAAGAAAGTGGCAGCAGTGAAGACAGAGCGGAGAAACAGCCAGCGCAGGGCCTGGGTTGCTTTGATGTTTTTTGTTGTTTTTTTGTTTGTTTGTTTGTTTTTTGTTCATCCTGCAAAAGGCGGGCAAGTGAATCTTCTTGCTATGCCTAAAAAAATCCTGAAAAAACCTTCACTCAATCTGCAAATGCCCAAGAACACGTCATCGCAGAATAGCGGATCCGGTGAAGGCTGCTGGAAGCCTAACTGAGGCTCCTCAGAGGCCAGGACAGGGCCTCAGGGCAGGGCTGCTGAGAGGTGAGCCTTATGAGCTGTCCACCTGTCCTCACTGGTCTTGGCTTCTGTCCTGCCTCACACCATCTACTCACCCATGAGCTGAAATGAAGACGGCCAGGACAAGTCAACAGGTGGGCAGTTCTGTAGATGATTTCAGGGGTGTCACCTGCCAGCCACACTCTGTGACCCCAGAGGGGGCTGCACGCTCAGCCCCTTGAAGCTCTGGGCAGTAGGGAGGGCTTGGCCCTCAGAACCAGGCAGATCTGGCATTGGATCTCGGCTTGGCCAAGGTGTGAAGAGCACAAGCTAGTCCTTGATTCTGACAGATAAGGCCACTGAGCCAAGCTCCCAGACAGTGGACCTGCCACGGCTGGTACTGCAATGTGGGTCTTGTGGCTGCACCACACAGTGATGCCTCCCCTGACAAGGGTGACCCAAGGCAGGACAGTGACCCACGGCAGGCAAGGGTAGAGCTGGCAGCCACAGACCCAAATTGGGAGGCACAGGCAGCCGCTGCAGACACACTCTCAGAGCAGGAGCCACAAAGCTTCTCTGTTTCTAGCATTCCATTCTCCTGTGTTTATGTCCCCCAGGAACCCAGGGAACCAACCACAAGCCGAGCCAGAGGGCACAGCATGGAGAAAGGATGCTCTCCCCACTCCATGCCTCAGACCAGTCTTCGGTGATGCCCTCTCATCCTTGAGAATGTGGCGTCATTAGCAACGGGCCAGGATCAGATGTGAAGGAGAGCGGTGGCCGGTTCAGGAGGATGTGGGCCTAATTCTCCTGTCTGGGTCTGCTTAAAGTCAGAGATACAGGCAAGAATTGTCCAGGGGGCCCTGAAGGAATTTTCAGTTTCACTGAAGAAACAATAAAACTCACAGATCACAGGTGAAGACAATTAAGGGCTAAAATAAGGCACTATCCCAACCCCGAGCACATCTAAGGTTCTGAAACAAGAGAAAGGCCCATGGTGACCGCTGGGGAAGGTGCCATCACCAAGATGGTGACGGAGCTGCTCCCAGACATTCACAGTGTGGTTCAGAATTTTCAACAGAGCTGCCTCGGAAGCCTTGCAACACCAGTCCTCACCTGAGGACAGGCCACTGTTGTTTCTGCGACACAACTCTTTGCAACGTCTCCATTCCATATCTTCCATCCCAGATGACATGTCAGACACGGCCTGGCGGGGAGCAAGGCATGCCGGTCCCCTGAACCCAGACACCTCCCAGAGTCGCTCAGGTTCCTCTCGCCCTGGGTGCCAGCATCAGGTCCCAGCCCTGGTGTGGATTTATAGGCCAGGTGCCCGCCGTGATCAGACAGACTGGGCCTTGCCACACAAGGGCCTGGCACTGCTTCACTTCTGTTTCAAATTAACCTAAGCATTTCTCAAGGCACACCTTGCATTAAATTGGAAAATAAAATCAAAAGGAATCTACCTTCCAACCAATAAAATGTGAGACACCCCATTCCACGGTCAGCCTCTTTCTGCACCCAGTTTTACTTTGGAAAAGCTCCTCCAGGGGCAGACAAAAGGGATGCTAGGTCTTCCCTATTAAGTACTGATAGTAACAAGTGCGAAAGGAAATGCGTATAATCGTGTCCCCCTTCTGAGCACCGTGACCTCATTTAGAACATTGCTGTTCTCTGGTGGCTGGAATGTGAGCTTGATTTCTAGCTGAGAAAACAGAGCCCAGCTCCTAACAGCAGCCAGGGCCTCAGCAGCTCCTTCCCCTTTGTTCACCTGGCAGAGATGCCGGATACAGAGCCCCTGGGTCTTGCTGCAAGTCTCATGCACTCTGCTTTGCAAGATGAACATAAAGTGAGAGCTGCCCCCAAGGGCTGAAGGTCACGGTACAGGAGACGAGATTTATAGAGTGTTTCCAACAGCTCCATCGGCTCCAATGCAGGAAAGAATACATGTGTCCCAGTGGCAAGTTCTGCTTGTTTTTTCTCCTGAAGAGATGTATGAAACGGTGAGCAAACACTGGACACAGCGCCAGGAGTGGTTAGAGTGAGTAATTCCTGCCTCTATTGCTTGCAAGTTCTTAGACTTTAACTGTTCATCACCCTAAATTTCATTTTTATGCTTGCGACACTCCAACCGTAGCAGGGCGATGGGGTGGAGAATCCTATTTTAAGGGATCCATCGAAATGCTCCCAGGGCTTTCCCATATTTCTGGATCTATTTTATCACTGGTAGGTGGGACCCAGCATGTGAGTGATCATCCGAATTTATTAGCAATTTGCAATTCAGACAAGCTGAACAGGACAAACTATGTTAAAATATTAGCTGTAAAACAAAGCCCTGGGTTTCATTCCACGCTCACACATACACACTGAGATGTCCCCATCTCCGAGTCCTGTATCTAGGATCAGTGGCTGACTGGGAAAAACTCTAGATTTGAAGTCACAGGATCAGTGATTATGACCTTGGGCATATCATTTTATGCATATGGGCACTAATTTGAACAGATTAAAAGCTACTACAAATAGTAGACTCAGTCAGAGGCCTCCCAAATTACACCTCACTAATTTGTCTACATCATTGGTTTCTACATAGAAAATTATCTGAAAATCTTAGAGAAGATAGGGTCTGAAAAACTGTATGTGCTTTTTTCTCGAAGGCCAGTATAGAGTCTGAAATATTATACATGCAAAGGAAAGCCTGCCAGCAAAGGGTTCTGGGCTACTTCCCTCACTTAGGGAAGCTATTCATTCCTCTTTTGGGGAAGGAATTCACATTTCTTGAGGACAAACTGAGTCCCAGGCACCTCACACACATCCTCCTACACAGATACCCTGTGAGGCTGGCGCCATTATCACCCATCCTTATTTTGCAAATGAGGAGACAGAGGTTTGTTTCACTGTGCTAAGCAATTGTGAAGGTCACACACCTACAGGTGGTAGGGTCTAAGGTCTGCCTGGTCCTAAAGTAGATGCTGCCTCAGACTGGGACACCTACCAAAGCGCCATCCCACGTTAAAGGGCTTTGTAAAATGGGAAATGCAATGCAAACCTAAGGGATCGTGAGTGACCAGAGAGTTCTTTTGCAATAGCTACTATTTCAGTAGTGGTAGCTCCTCACTCAATTTCAGAGCTTCCCTTTTGACAATCCTCTCTCCATTTGATGTTAAGTGTTGCTGATAGTAGATACAGACTAAACTACATGAAAAATCAGATGTGCCTTTAGTGGCATTGCCCAGTAGACACTTGATCTCATGGTGAGCTTGGCTTGGTGCAACAGGGATACCCAACCTGGACTCTAGTCTCTGCCGTACCATTATGTACAAGATCTGGCACTGGACAAGCACTCTGTGAACTGCTTGAGGCAGGGACCTTGCTTTAATTATTCACTGGGTGGCCCATAAGCTTTTGCAAGATGTCTGGGAATACACTTCAGAAGCACAGTTGGGTAGAAGGTTCTTCCTAAATGACTTTCTGTCATACGAAGCTATTTGGGGCTGTTGAGAAGAGTTTTCCAGAATATAAAAAATATGGTCCAAGCCCAGCCATCCAGTTTTCTATGATGGCTGGGTAGCTCCACAATCTAACCCCAGTTTCTCTCTCCAGTCTCAATCTCTACCACTCCCCAGTGGATTTCTTTGTTTCTGCCAGGTGGGTCTCCTCACCAGCCTCTGATATGCTTAAGTCAATCTCCGTGACTCCAGCCATATAGTTCTTCCCTTTTTCCTCTCCACCCACCTTGGAGTTCATCCCACCACTTCTCCATCCAGGTACCACACATCCTTGAGAAATGGCTCAAGTCCCATCATTGCCAAGATGTCTTTCATAACTATCCCAGTCCACAGGGTCCTTCTCTCCTTCTCCCACCCAGTTTGTGCATTGACACCTATTGTGGGTTGAATTGTGTCTCCCAAAAAGATATGCCGGAGTCCTAAACTCTGGTACCTGTGAATGTGAACTTAATTGCAAATAGAGCCTCTGTAGATGTAATTAAGTTAAGAAGAAGTCACAGTGGATCAGGGTGGGCCCTAAATCCAGTGACTGGTGTCCTTACAGGGAGAGAGATTTGAAGACACAGAGGAAATTGGAGTCATTTGGGCACAAGCCCAGGAACACTAAGGATCACTGAAAACTGCCAGAAGCTAGAAAATGCAAGGAGGGACTCTCCCTCAACCTTTTAGAGAGAGAATGGCCCTGCCGACACCTTGATTTTGGACCTCTAACATCCAAACCTATGAGAGAACAAATTTTTGTTGTTTTGAGCCACCCAGTTTGTGGTACTTTGTTCCATCAGTCCTAGGAAACTAACACAACATCTCGGGCCATCCATTAGCTTGTAGATACCTGTCACCATGTGCTACTGGTCACCTTCTCATGAGCATATCACAGGTCTGTGATCTGCCTGAGGACAGGAGCCCTCTCTCAGATGTCCTTGTAGCCTCCCTAAGTGCCTGGTTCCAAGTGGTTTGATTGATTTAACCTCAACCATGGAGACTGTCAACAGTCCATCAGGAATGGGGGCTGCATTAGAAAAGCACTTGCTTTCTACTCAGATTCAATAAATTCTGGAAACATAATAAAGTTGAATGTGGGTGACAATTTCTCAGAGAATACTACCTGCTTTTTAGCTGCAGTTCAAGCCCCAGCTTACTGAAATGAGTTTACCTGAATGTTTTCCTTACACTCTACTGCCACCAAGCCCTACACCAAGTATAGTCAAAGCACCTGTCCTTGGCTCTCTGTCATGCCAGGCTGGCCTGTCCACCACCCTTCCCTTCCAATGTCACTGACATCCACACACACATACACTCACCTACACTGTAATTAAATCGGACTTGACTCTATCGTGGTCCCAATCTCAGTCTTCAGAATCAAATCCCATGTGGAGTTAACCTTCGACACACAGTAACTGGCGCTGGCCATATGGCCAGCCATCCCTCTCCATGCACCCAGCTCCACCCCGGAATGAGCACGAGATTGGGAAGCACCTCAGCAGGTCTTAACCTGAACAGGCCTCGGATGGTTTCAGCATCTCACCACACTGAATGTGTATCTAGTGTTTAAAGATAGGCGTTTTTCACATCCTGTGGCCCTCAAGTCAAGCTACCTGCCTCACCTGGTACTGGGCCCAAGAAGCAATAAGAAAAGAAAATTTGATTCTTAGTGATTTTCACTTTGCCTCTGAGTAGTATGTGACTCACAGGGATCGTTTCTCCCATTTGCTTCCCCTGCCCTTAGCCTATCCTTCACCTGCATCATCCCTTGTCCGACCTGTGAATCTAAATCCTACCCAACGTCCAGTGTCCAATTCAAACATGGTCTCCTCCAATAAACTCTCTTTCATTCTCAAAATAATCACTCCAGTCTCTTAGCTGCCATTAAAACCTCTTATGACATATAGTTAGAATTATCTTATTTCATGGGTATTTAAATATATCTTTGATCTACTTAATCCTAGACTGCAAGACTCTTGAGTGCAAAGATTTTGTCTTCTCTCCCTTTCAAGATTTTAGGAATTAAATGAGAAAATGTAGTCAAGGAGCTCACATGATGTCTGTCACACAGTATATATTCAATAAATGCCAATTCCTTTCCCCCTTACATATCCTTGTATCCCCGAGAGCACCTTGCAAAGTCTCTTAAATCTTGTAGCTGCCAAATAAATGTTGAACACATGAATCAGTGCAGATAAATGGTAATATTCCAACTCCTTTCCTAAGGTCAATAAGTACAAATTCAGACATTTTCGCTTTACTCCTTCAGATCCTGAATTTGTGGGCCCAGAAAGATCACTTCTGTTTTGCACCTCTGAAGCTGAATGTGGTGATGCTAGAGGTGCACGGTGGTGGAAGGCTGACAGTGTCCCCCAGGAGTCAGTCCAGAAGCCATCATCTAAGGCTGGACAAAATCAGGCCACAGCCCAACTGACCTTTAAGCTATTTAACCAATTTAGTATTTGTAAAGAAATATTTTTGGACTCATCTCACATTCTCTCATTAATTTCTTATATTTCCATGTTCATACAACAGGTATGTACTACATCATCTATATCACCACTTTTCTTAGCAAATTTAAATCCTCAGAAGTTAAACCCAACCAGCATACCAGTAAGATTGCACAGAGCTGGCACCTCTTGATGCTAAGTTAATAGGAGCTGAAGGAATGCTAGATGTCGCTGAGAGGAAGCAGCAGAGGACAGGTATAAGAAGACTCCTCCTTCATCCCTACTCCTAACACTACTTGGAAGGGATTATGAAGAGTCTAAATGCTCCACAGGCTGGCTGGACACTCCAGTCTTTTGGCTAAACCTTTGGATGGAGCAGGCCTTGCCCTAAGCATTGGGTTACCCTTGTTTACGTTAACAGAAAGAAAAGCCAGCCCAGAGCCCGGGACCCCCCTGGCAGGGGCCTGATTTCACACACATTTTCCCCAGATTCCTATTGGCTTGGCTGGAAACCACATATTAAAACCCACCAATCTTTCCACTTGAGCCTGATGAAAGCTTCACCAGAAACAGCTGCACTTCACATGTGGTTTAAGTTAATATCTTATCCCGACGGTTTAACTCTAGCTGGCTGGGCTGCTTTTTTAATATTCACAAGCCCCTTTTGTTTCACATTAAGAATATGTCTTTCATTACTCGCCAGAGCTGAGGAACACAATGAAGCTGGTAGCACTTCATTTTTGGAATGTCTGAAATAATTGTTTGTATTGTGTGTTACTCAAGGAACACTCTAGGTTGGCTATCTCAGAAGCATATGAAAGTGTTAAACAACCCTAACAAGAACGTTGCTAGCGCTATGTAGGACATTTTCCTATTAAAAAAGTAAAGCCACACACTAATGGCTCTGATTTAGTTTCTAAGTCCCAGAGCTCGTTGAGTCAAGCAACATAAGTTCATTGTTTTGTTTCCCCCAGTGGCTCTCAAAACCGTCCCATCCCTTTAGCATGTAGGAGAGTCTAATCAATCTGTGGCTAATTTCTCACACAGGCACACCACACACATAAGCACACTCTCTCTTCATATCCATACTGGGCATGATTAACTTTCAAGTTCATAGAAATCTTACAACTCTGGTTTCCCTGGCAAGATGCACATCAGGTTCCAAAGGTTTTGCCCTAACAGGTCCTCTTTGCTAATGTGATGTCACCAGGGGCATCTCCACTGCGTGGTGTCATCTGTTGTGCAATAGTGAATTTGGAGTGCTGGGAGTATTCTGCAGGTTTGGTTGTCCGAGCACCTGTCTAAAAAGAGTCAAGATTGGAAAGACTTCAACAAGCCCCTTTTGTACTCATTAATCATTAAATATATGGCTACATTTTTATGGCTCTTGAATTTTCCCCATGTTTTATTTCTGTGTTTCATCCCTGATTTGGGAGGAGAAAGAAGAAGAGGAGGAGAGGAATTATTGCTAACTATTACGAGTATTTCAACATGTGTAGGGTACTGCTCTGCATGCAATCTACATCAAACCTTGCATTAAACCTATCAGTGAGGTATCATAACATTATCATCCCTGTATTACAGGAGAAGCTAAAGCACAGAGAAAAAAAGAAACTTGACAAGATGGCAAGGTTGATAAGTTATTGTGGCAGAGAACACTGGTTAACCCCAATATCATTGTTCCCATTCTTCTCTAGTCACACAATTACAGAAATCATAATTTTATTGATTACTATTGGCTGGGTACATGGCCACCCAAATAAAGATTATGTGGTAAGTAGAATTCTAAACGGTCCCCAAGATTCCCACCCCCTGGTGCACATTCCCACAACCCCCTTCTCTTGAGTATAGGTGAGACCTATAATATGAAGAAATGGTTGTTCCCTTAGATTAGATTATGTTATATGACAACAATAAAGGGATTTTGCAGATGTAGTGAAGGTCCCAAACCGGTTGACTGTGAGTCACTTAAAAGGAAATAACCCTGGATGGGCTGGGCCTAATCAGGTGAACCCTTAAAAGGGCCTTTACTGAAAAGAGTCAAAGTCAGAGAGATGCCCCTACTGGCCCTAAAGAAGCAATACCACATTGTGGACAGGGCCACGTGGCACGGAACAGCAGGCAGCCTCTAGGAGCAGGGAATGGACCCTGGATGACAGCAAGCAAGAAAATGGGACCACGGTCCTACAATCACAAGGAACCAGGGAGCTTGGGAAAGCATCCTGAGCCTCAAATGAGATCACAGTCCTGGAAGACACTTTGATTTTAGCCTGACAAGACCCTGCACAAAGGACTAGCTAACCCACACTAGCACTCCTTATCCCCGGAAACAGTGAGATAATAAATTTGTGTTATTTAAGCCACTCAGTCTGCAATCGTTTGTTACACAGCAGTAGAAAACTAATGCAGATTACACTTCCCTGACTCTTATGCAGCTGGGTGTCACCATGTGGCTTAGTTCCGGCCAATAGGATTTAGCCGAAGTGATGTAAGCAACTCCCCTTCCATGCCCTCCCTTCTCCCCTTGCTCCTTCCTTCTGGCTGAGTATGGATGTTGCGGTGAGACGTCTTAAAGCACAGGGATGAGAGCAACACACTGAAGATGTTGGAACAACAAGATAAGAAGAGCCTGGATCCCTCAAATTACAGTCATGACCTGCTTACACCCACACTGTTACGTGAAAGTGAAATAAACATCCATCTTGCTTGCTGAAGGCACTATTATTCAGTGTCTGCATTACAGAAGCTTAATCTGTATCTAACTGGCAGAGCTCAAAATGAACTTGGGCAATGTGACCCCAGAGCCCACGCGCTTAGCCCTTTCACCAGCCTGCCCCCAGCCCATATTGCATCTTAATAGGATCTGAATCACACTGGGTTAGAGCTAGGTGGCCTTGTACTGGTTAAGTCTGTCAAGCTAGTCAAGCAGACAAGAAAGAAGGAGCTAGATCACCTTGAATGATGGCAATTTATTGTAAGGATACATGGGAAAGTGAGGTGTCGCAGGAAGTTGAACTTTGCATCCCAGTTCTGAAACACACAGCAACCTCATGGAGACAACGATTCATCACTCAGCACCCTTGGGTAGCACCGAGTTCAAGTGACCTGCCAAGTTTCTTAGCATTAACTTGGAAGAGAAGACAGTAAGATGTGATTTGATTTCTACCAGTCAAATTGGCACCTTAATTAAGCAGACTCCACCAGGCATCTCTTATACCTCCGACATCCCTTGTGTCTAGCCCAGACATGGCTTTGGCACATCTGCCCAGTCCAATCAGCTGTAGCCAGAATACAAGTTTGGTTTCCCTCAACCCATGACCTGAGCCATGCATGAGATGCACTTACGTAGTGATTTGAGCTATGTTACCTGACAGAGGCAATGCTCATGGCTGCTGCTCCAGTACTGGGATAAAACTGGTCTCTCCCTTTAGGGAAGAAGACCCAAGAAAGGGAAAAATATTTGCCCAAGGAGTGGCAGCCAGTTACTTGCCTGCTTACTGGGACTGAGGCTGGTCTGCATCCCCCTCCCAAGGCAGCCCCTGTAGTCATGGCTTTTCTGCTTCTAGAAGCCATCCCTTACGTCACCTGAATAGAGACCTATGGTTTCTCCAATATATCACTTTGTCTTCTGTTTGTGATAATAGTTTTCAGATTCTTGTCACTTCCTGCAGAACACCATTTCAGAACTCAAAACACATTGTATCATACAAAATAAAGAATTGAGGCAATTATCAAATTTTTTAAACCATTTCTTATTTGGATATCTAAATAACTTTTCAAGTCTCCATTTTACATGTATCGTTTACTATAAATTTGACACTGGTATATTTGCTTTTTGATAAAGTCCGAAATCCAAAAAAGCCCAACAGAGAAACCTCCTCCCAGTATTTCACAACCTCAGTAATAAAGCTCCTTAGTGGATCTAACTTAAATCTTTCTTGAAACAATTGAAGTCCCTCTGTTCTATCCTCTGGAAATGCAGAACAGCCGATGAGCAGGGGGGAAAGTATTACAGTGAAATAGGTACACAGATCTTGATACTAAAGTTTTCTGTTTCTCCAGACCATCCAGGTGATTGCCTTTTGAAATCACACATGGCCTATCCTGCCATTCATGTAGTTTAAGAAAAAAATTAAATAAAAGTATAAAGAAAACCAGCAGTGTTTTAAGAGATTTCATTTCTATTTGATGCTTGTATTCATTTGCTGGGAGGCAGGAGCAGGTATTATATTATACAGGGTCTCTGGAAACATTTAAAGTTCAGAAAGACCCACAATCTCAATCCAAGCTTCTAGACAGAATAGTGACGAAGTAAAAGCAAAATACTGACCTTATGTTCTTCCCTATCACATTGAGGGACTTGGCTTGCCTTCACCAGACTCTGTGCCTAGAAGGCTGACCCAGGCACACAGCAGCCAGGGTTCCCTGCGCTCTGGCTTCCGGTTGAGACCCACCAGTGGGCAGTGTGATAGTTAATCTTATGTGTCAACGTGGCTGGCCACAGTACCTAGATACTTGGTCTAACATTATTCTAGGTATTTCTATAAAGGTGTTGTATGGATGACAATAACATCTAAATCAGTGGTCTTTGAATAAAGCAAAACACCCCACATAATGTGGGTGGGCCTCATACAACCTGTTGAAGGCCTCAGTAGAACAAAGACTGACCTCCCCCTGAGCAACAAGGAATTCTGCCAGCAGACAGCCTTTGAACTGCAAGTCTTCCCTGAATCTCCAGCCTGACAGCCCCCACCGGATTTTGGACTCACCACATCTCCACAATTATTTCAGCCAATTCCTTAAAATAAATAAATGAATAAAAATCTATCTGTCTCTCCCCATCTGTCTGTCTCTACACTCATACATCCTTCCCTCCTTTGGTGCTGCTTCTCTAGAGAATCCTAACAATGGGAGGAAATCAGAGGGAGAAAGGGAAACAAGTATTTACTCCCCAGCTCCTCCCCATGGGGTTACCACACAGGTCTGGCCACCTCTGGGTAGGGAGCCATGCCCTCCCCTCCACATTCAGGCCCATAGGTGACAGGCCAAGGCTGCTCTTACTAGTAACCCTGAGTGGTTTCTACACACCCTGTTCACCCCTTTGTAAATAATCCTTTTATTAACTGCTCATCAATTTATCCTATTATGAGCATGCTGGGACCCTAACTAATGCAAGTATAACCAGAATGTGGGGGCCGTGGCAAAGTTGCTGTGGCATTCAGGAGTTTCCCTTGTTCCAACCCAAACTCTCTTCCCAGGGTCATTTTCCACCATGTCCATTTGCTCCAAAGACACAAGAAACCAAAGGACGGAGCAAGATGACCAGCTAGAGACATCACTTGTCAGACCAGCCCAGCTGGAAGGTAGAATATTGGACTTAGCAGAGTGAAGAAGAGTCGTAGCTCAGACGCAGATCACAGAGAGAGACAACAGAGACGTTGGGGAGAAAAATTGTGACGCTGAGAAAAAAGAAAATAGAAAGGAGAAGATAGCAGCATGGATCAAATCCAGAGAGGCTTGGAGCCCAGCAAAAAAAGTAAGGGAGTTTTCTCCTCCCCGACCTAGATGTCATCGGGGAACTACAGGACACAAAGTATAATGAAGGCGCTTCCACCCTCCATGAGACCAGGCACGGCAGCCAATTAGGAATAGTGAGGTGAACCAGTGAACCCCAGGTGTTTGGGTGTCCATAAAGGACACCCCATGGGAGAGTGCCATGAGAGACCAGAGTGCCAGCTTTCTTATACCTAGACACTTCCTCCTCTGCACTCCCCCTACTCATGGCAACAGAGAAAGTAATTTGAGCTCAGGCAGACTGGTAGCTGTCGCCCCTCCCCCCCATCCTCTCAAATCAACCTAACTGGTACAACACACACTATCTGGTGATGGGCACACTTATAATTTTGACTTGAACTGTACAAATGCAATTCATGTAGCCAAAACATTTGTACTCCCATAATATACTGAAATAAAAAAAGAACCTATAATCTCAATAATCAGAAACAAAAAAAATTTTAAAGTTATAATGGAAGAAAACTTTTTGGAGGTGATTGATATGTCTAGTACCTTGACTGTGGTAATGGTTTCACAGGTGTATGCATATATCTAAACTCATCAAATTGCATAAAGAAATAGGTGCAGTTTATTGTGTGTCTATTACAGCCTCAATAAAGCTTTTTAAAAATAATAATAAAGTAAAATTACAGAGGAAAAAAAATACACAAGAAAGCACACTCACAATGCACTATTTTCACCAGGCTCCTGGCTCTGCACCACAGCACCCCTACGCCAACACCTCATTCCCTGTCTCTGGTTGGCAGCACCCCACATTGCCCTATTCACAGTACTGAAACAACCAAAAATAGTAACTTAAAAATGAATGTGAGCTGGGAGCCACTGCCCATTTTAGTTCTGCCCTATTTCATCACGTTCCCCAGCTTTTGCTCTATAATCATCTATCTTCCATCTCGTCGACCAGTCAAGTCATTAACAGTTTGTTTATTGTTGTTGTTCAAGCCAAGTATCCCAAGTTCCTTCTCTTTCCTAGAGTCATGTTTGTAGCCAATTTTTTATGGTATTTGGCAAGGTATGGAAATCTGTTGGAGTAAGTGATTGTGTCACTTTGCTCAAGAATATTTGAGCAGGTATGGAAGGCATTTTTGTTTTGTTACATTTTAAAATCTTTTTAGACTCTCCAAAGGCTTTCTTTTAAAAATAAATAAATAAATAAATAAATAAATAAATAAATAAATAAATAAATACCATAGTGAAAATGAAGACTTGTACAGGTTTCAGTAAAAATCATGTCGATGTCGTCTTTTCTTCTGGATTTTCCTAGATTGTGTTAAAAATAGTAACACACGTTTTTCAGCCAGCCTCTGTGTCTACCACAGAAATAATGAAAAGCAGTGAAAAATGGAAATGAGCAACATGACAAAATCAGTCCCCCTGAGGTTTTAGCTAAAAAGCAGAAAGGAAAGAATAGCACCTAGGCTGTAAGGGGTACCTACAATTAGCATACTCAGCATCAATGAGGTGTCAAGGTATCAGAATTAATGAGCCCCAAGTAAGCCACCCAGGTAATGGCCACATAGTCCAAGTACACAAAAAACATCCCACAAAAGGGAGGCCGGTGGTCAGACAACAGATTCTGAAATTCTAAAGGGGGAAGAGAGAAATGAAGGTAATAAGCCAGCCAAAAAATAAATAGCACATATGTGTATTTGAATACAAGCATATCTTGTTTTATTGTACTTTGCTTTATTATACTTTACAGATATTGCATTTTTACAAATTGAAGCTGTGTGGCAACCCTGCATCAAGCAAGTCTATTGGCACCATTTTTCCAACATGTGCTGACTTCCTGTCTCTGTGCTATATTTTGGTAATTCTCACAATATTATAAACTTTTTCATTATTATTAGATCAGTTATAATGATCTGTGATCAGTGATCTTTGATGTTACTATTGTAATTGTTTTGGGGTACCACAAACCATACCCATGTAAGACAGGGAAATCAATTAATAAATGTTGTATGTGTTCTGGCTGCTCCACCAACAAGCTGTTCCCCCATCTCTCTCCTTCTCCTCTGGCCTCCCTATTCCCTGAGACACAACAATATTGGAATTAAGACAACGAATAACCCTATCATGACCTCTAAGTGTTCAAATGAAAGGAAGAGTTGCACATCTCTCATTTTAATTCAAAAACTAGAAATGATGAAGCTTAGTGAGGAAGGTATGCCAAAAGCTGAGATGGGCTGAAAGCTAGGCTTCTTGCACCAAACAGTTAGCCAAGTTCTGAATACAAGGGAAAAGTTCTTGAAGGAAATTAAAAGTGCTACTCCAGTGAAAACATGAATTATAAGAAAGCAAAATAGCCTTATTACTGATAGAAAGAAAGTTTGAATGGTCTGAATAGAAGATCAAACCAGCCACAACATTCCCTTAAGTCAAATCCTAATCCAAAGCAAGGCTCTAATGCTCTTCAACTCTATGAAGGCTGAGAGAGGTGAGAAGGCTGCAGAAGAAAAGTTGAAAGCTAGCAGAGGTTGGTTCATGAGCTTGAAGGAAAGAAGCTATCTCCATAATGTTAAAGTGCAAGGTGAAGCAGCAAGTGCTGATGTAGAAGCTACAACAAGTTATCCAAAAAATCTGCTAAGATCACTGTTGAAGGTGGCTATACTGAACAACAGTTTTTCAATGTAGACAAACAGTTTCCTATTGGAAAAAGATGCCATCTAGGACTTTTACAGCTACAGAGAAGTCCAGTCAATGCCTGGCTCAAAGCTTCAAACGACAGGCTGACTCTTATTAGGGGATAATGCAGCTGATGACTTTAAGTTTAAGCCAATGCTCATTTACCATCCCCAAAATCCTAGGGCCCTTAAGAATTATGCCATATCTACTCTACCTGTGCTATTGAAATGGAACAAGAAAGCCTGGACGATAGCACATCTGTTTATATCATGGTTTACTGAATATTTTAAGCCCACTGTTGAGACCTACTGCTCAGAAAAAAAGCTTCCTTTCAAAATATTACATCTCACTGACAATGCACCTGGTCACCCAAGAGCTGTGATGGGGATGTACAAGAAGATTAATGTTGTTTTCATATATGCTAACACAACATCCATTCTACAGGCCATGGATCAAAGAGTAATTTGACTTTCTGACAGATCTGGGCAAAGTCAGTTGAAAACTTCTGGAAAGGATCACATTCTAGATGCCATTAAGAAAATTCATGATTCATGGACAGAGGTCAAAATATCAATAATAACAGGAGTTTGGAAGAAGTTAATTCCAACCCTCATGGATAACTTTGGGCAGTTCAAGACTTCAGTGGAGGAAGTAACTGCAGATGTGGTAGAAATAACAAGAGACCTAGAATTAAAAGTGGAGCCTGAAGATGTGACTGAATTGCTGCAATCTTATGATGAAACTTGAACAGATGAGGAGTTGTTTCTTATGGGTGAGCAAAGAAAGTGATCTCTTGAGATGAAATCTACTCCTGGTGAAGATGCTGTGAATGTTGTTGAAATGACAACAAAGGATTTAAAATATTACATAAACTTAATTGATAAAGCAATGGCAGGGTTTGAGAGGATTGTCTCCAATTTTGAAAGACATCCTATTGTGGATAAAATGGTCTCACACAGCATCACATGCTACAGAGAAATCTTTCATGAAAGGGAGAGTCAATTGATGTGGCAAACTTTGTTGTTGCTTTATTTTAAGAAATTGCTACAGCCACCCCATGCTTCAGCAACCACCAACCTGGTCAGTCAGCAGCCATCAACATCGAGGCAAAATCCTCCACCAGCAAAAAAATTACGACTCACTGAAGGATCAGATGATCATCAGCATTTTTTAACAGTAAAGCATTTTTGATTAAGGTATATACATTGTTTTTTTAGACATAATACTATTGCACATGTAATGGACTACAGTATAATGTAAACATACCTTTCATACTCACTGGGAAACCAAAAAATTTGTGTGACTCATTTCATTACGATATCTACTTCATTGTGGTGGTCTAGAACAAAACATGCAGTATCTCTGAGGTATGCCTGCAGTTAATACCAGGTAATTGGGCTTTTGAAAACTAATATGCAGCCCTAGTCTGGACTAGCCCTAAGAAAGCCAGTGAAATTGACCTCAGATGATAAAAGGAAAAATAAAAATCATTCCCTTAACATCTCTTCTTAGGCAATTCTCAGTCTGACACTCCCACCCCACTGCCACCATGGTCTGTGGAAGATTCCCACAAAGCTCTGATCTCAGCAGAGAATTAATTTAAGATGTAATAACTCATAATGACATAAGCCTGACAATGCATACCCCTTGACACAAAGGAGGCTGACCCTGAACCCAGCGTTCTGTGTTCTTCAAAGATGCATCTTAAACACTCATGTGAATGTCGTGTGCCATGTCATACTACCTCTGGGCTCATTTTAATGTGAAAAGAATACTGTGCATTCATTACCAGGTAAATGGCAATATTTTCTGGGCCAGTGACTGCATTATGTTTGTCCTGTGGATTTCCCCATACCATTGCACATGGCAATTAGAGAGGAACAGATTTAAAATACCAAAGCTGTCAGAGATAGTTGCATTTCAGTAAAAAACATGAAACTGGAGAAACTGGAAGGGTCAAAGGAATGCATCTCTAATAGTGGAAAAGTAGGCAGTTGGGCTGGTTCTTTTAAAGAGAGCATTTCCCCATTCACTCCCCTCCATCTTCCTCAATGATGTGGCCCCTGGGCCAACCCCAGTCCTAGACCGTCTTTCTAAAAACGAATCTATTTCCCTCTTTCAAGCTAAGGAGAGGTAAGCAATGAGTTGCCCTTCTTCATGCAGGAGAAGTGAGGAGCCCTTCCCAGACCCCCTTCCAAGCTTGCCTGGGCTCCTGTGAGGCCTGGTACCACGACAGAAGCTGGCGCAGACGTCCTCACGATGGTTTCCTCATTGACACACAAACATCAGCAACCATCGCCTCCATTTTGGTTCAAGGCTGTACATCTGCCTCATGCTTCAACATGACCAAAATGCACATTAAAGGATTTGGGGCCTGGCCAGAAGGACCCATTTCTTGGAAGCACAGACCATCCTAAGCAGCTCAGTGGTTGGCAGGGCAGCCTTAATCCCAAGTGACCTGCCCACACCCTCACTACAGCATCTTTTGTCCAGTCCAGGGACCTCAACCTGTGTGCATCTCTGCAACTGCCCGTCAACCCATCTCCCTTCTTGCTCCCTTTAGGAGGGTAGTAAAAAACAAAAATTTTTAAAAAGAGGGACATGTTATGGATGAGCCCAGAATTTCTAGCTCAAACCCCAAGAAGATTGACACCATAAATAGACATCGCCCACCAATAATCAAGCACATAGACAAATACATCCATCTCTTTTTATGATTGATCAACAGCAAACAGACTAAGAGACGTTCCTGACCTCCACTGGCTTCTCTAAGTCACGTGTAGGAAAAGGCTCCTGCCCAGTGCCTGGCAGCAGAAACTGAGAACATTTTCATAGACAGTGACATAAAGAGGAACTCAATGCCTGGTGGCTTTATAAAAGTTTAATCCCAGCCACGAGGTGTCCTCTCCCAGAGTCCTCTCCAGCTCTGTTACAAGATTGTCTATAGGGTCTCTCATGGTCAGCCTGTGCTAACACCTGCATCAGTCTCAGCCAGGCCCTGGCTCAGGACCCCCCGGGGAGAGGAGTCCACCAGGATGGCTGCTCCATGGGCAATGTGGGTCGTGTCCCGATCCTTGTCGACCCTACTCATCTGTGATGCCTTCTACCCCCACACGACCCTCAGGTTCCAGAATCTATGAGGCCTTCCCGCAGGGACTAGTGTGGACGCTTTGGTTCTTCCTTCTCATGAGGTCATACGCAGTCACTAGCTTGGTCTGATTTGGGTATGTTTGTTTAGGGCTTTGACGTTCAAAGCATTCCTTTGTTAAATGCAAACACTGAAATATACTGTAATTTATAAAACTCTGTCTGAGCTTTCCTTCATTTTTTAATCTATCAGAACCCCCGTAACTGGAAGTCACTCTGATCTCTTTGTCTCCGAAGACCCCATTTCCTTACTGAACCTACAAAGGGACCCACCTCTGCCATGTTCACAGCTGCACAGTACCTGGCTGGTGGCAGGTGATCAGTAAACTCCCCTTGACTCAACGTCTCTTAGATGGCCACCAAGTCCCCATTATTTCTAGGCTTGAGTACCAACTACCAGGTTCTTTCATCGTTAATTCACTCCAACACGCTCTATTCTAAATGATCTCTCTCCCTCTTAATGAAAGGCTACTTTCACTCCCACCCCATTCCCTATTCCATACATTCCACTGGCATCCTCCTGCCTTCCCACATGACTGTCTTCTCTACCAACCTTGCAAAGGTAGATTGGCAAAATGGCAAATTTTTTATTGTTCCTGATGATGAAAAACATAAAAAGCCACACAGCAGTGCGCAACCGACAATGAAACACAGAACACTTTGCAGATACACGATAAATTCAAAAACTGTCCTTTATACCTAAAAAGGGGGAGTTACCTACAAACCCACAAAGCCTTCCCAATTTACCAAGTGGGATGGCTTGTCTCCAAAGATAGCCAAATTCAATTCCTTCCCTCCTCCTATCAGGAAGTGATGTCTATACCTCTATTCCTTTCCTTCTGGGCAGCTCTGGGCATAGAATGGGGTAGAAGTGACACAGTCCCAGTTCTGGGCGTAGCCCTTGAAAGGACTGGCAGTTTCTGCTTTCTGCCCCATGGAGCCCACCGTCTAAGAAGACCAGGTTACGCTGATGGAGACAGAGGCCACATGAGGACATCACTAAGTGCAAGATATGTGAGTCAAGAAACCACCTTGAATGCCCAAGTCCTCATCCATTAGAGTCCTCCCATCTGAGGCCCAAACATCCTGGAGCTGAGAATAGCTATCTCCACTGTGCCCCGTCCCGATTTCCAACCCTCAGAAAAAAAGAAAAGTAATAAAACAGTTGTCATAAAGCCTTAAGTTTCGGGATGGTGTGTTGTGCAGCAACAGATAACCAGAACACCAAGAAAGGATTCACATCAATGCAAGATTTCAATTTCTGAATTGGGAATTGAACTTGTATGCAAATACCAAAGACAGGGAAACACTGGCTTAAACATATAGGGTTTTATTTTCTCTTACATATTAAGAAGGGAAGGCCTCCTGGTGTAACCCTGGCAGCTCAGAGCCCAGCTCTCTGCATTTCTCTTGGTTTTTTCTCATGCATCCGATTATAGCCACTGGCACGCCAGGCATCAGGAAGGAAGAAGAGGTAGTGCCTGTACCAGAAAAGGACTAGCTGGGTGTGGTGGCTCCTGTCTCCAATCCCAGCCACTCAAGAGGCTGAGGTGGGAGGACTGCTTGAGGCCAGGAGTTCAAGACTAGCCTGGGCAACATAGCAAGACCCTGTCTCTTAAAAAAAAAAAGAAAAGAAAAAAATTTTTAAATGATAAAAAATAATGAAGCACAACTTTCCTAGAAATGCCTAGCAGGGATTTCTATTTATATCTCCTTGGCCAGAACTATGTTACAGGGCCACCCCACACAAAGAGACCGAGAAATACAAGGTTTTAACTGACAATGGCCACCCTGAACAAAATTGGGGTTTGGTTAGAGGAAAGAATGATATTGGAGAGGCAACTAGCTGTCTCTGCCACAGTCAATAAGGAAATGGATTATATTAGCCAAAAGTCCAGAAACAGGGCAGACTTCTGGGTCAATCCAATGACGTCATCAAAGGCCCAGGAATTTCCCATTTCTCCACTGTACTATTTGCAGTACTGGCTTCAGCCTAAGGCCAACTCCCCTCCCCTCTGTGGGCGGCTGCCAATAGCAGTTAGGCTACATGCCTCCTCGTTCATAGCCAGCAGGAAGTCTGGCTTTCTATCCATGTCTCTCAAGAGCAAGAAAGCAAGGGGCCACTTTTAAGTATAGACATGAAACTATGCTTGATACATACTGAATATCTTTCCTTATTCCTCAGCCAACAGGAATGTCATTGCCAACAAAGGGCTTTCATTCACAAATTTCAGTTAGGCTAAGAGCGAGAGCTCTGCAGTCAGTCTGCCTGGGTTTATGTCCATCCTACCACTTTCTAGCTGTGTGACCTTGAACAAGCTACTTAGGCTCTCAGCCTCAGTTTTTTTGTGTTTAGAAATGGATCTGCTAATAGTTTCTACTGGTGTGGGTTTAATGCAAGGAATAAATAAGATAATACACGTAAAGTACTTAGCACGGTGTCTGGAAACCAGTGAGCATTAAATAGATACTAGTGATTACGATTATGCAGAATGTTTCACACAAAGCCCCGTGTGAGTTTCGCAAACAGAGAAATAAATGCAAATCAGTGATGCACAGCCCTTCCTTCTCCATTCTTTGCAGCTTTAATGATATCAACTTCCACATCCTGGAAGACCCAAGATATTTGTTTCTACAAGTCCCTCTTCAGAAAATGACCTGTTCCATCTCTCAGGCTGCTACAGGTAAACTTGAAATTTAAACCATTCATCTAACACTTGGGCTTATCTGAAAAGATATCTGCAAATTTAATGCTAAACAATCATCGAAAGACCCCATAATTAATCCAATTCAGTCATTATCACATCTCTACTAAACATATCATTAAACAGCTGAAATAGTGCTTTCAGGGTTTTTTTTTCACAATTCATTTCAACAAGAATTTAAGTACCTAATAACCAAATCAGATTATCTATGCAGTAACTCCATCAATTGTACCATTGTCAGCACCTATAATTGCCCCAAAAAGTAAATCTACAATATTTTTTTATTTTGGCTGAACAGTATAAACAGAGCACAAAGCATATTCTATAATAGAAACTAATTACTAGTGGTATTATATCAACAATAACGTTTGGTATTACTATAATTTACTGGCTACAGGCACCATGCTAAATGCTTGATCATATTATACAGTTCCTATCCTTACGATCCCCATCTCACAGATAAGGAAACTGAGGATGTAGGAAGTTGACATCAGAGTTCCTAAATAGCAGAATCAGAATTAGAAAGTCCAGATCTGTCTCAACGTTAGAGCACGAGCCTTTAAATAGCAAACACACCAGGATGTGATTCACCTCTTTAGAGAAATTTTCGGCAGACCCTGAAAGTCTACATTTGGATAGAAAGCACAGTAAGTGCATAAATAGTAGGTTTGGGAGTCAGACAAACTTGAATCTGGATTCACTCTGTCACGTAGCCTTCTTAGCTGCGTGACCTTGGTCATACTGTGCGAACTTTCGGAGCCTTGGTTTCCCCAACTCACAGAGAGAGAAGTGGAGGCATAGGCCAGTGCTCAGCCTAACTCCAGCCACGACTCGGGCCCTCGGTAAGCAATAGCTTCCCTTTCCTAGTTTCCTTTCCTCTTCGAATTTAAGCAAGATTTATCACTGCTTCAGGCGTTGGTCAGATTCTAAGAATATATAGTGTTCAAACATTTTTTGAATTACTGAATGCTGATAAACAGTACCTGCCTATACAAATCAGTGTGTTCCTTCTAAAACAACGCCTTGTTGAGAACTCTCATTGCAATTATTCAAATGTGAAATCTATCATCAGACTTCAGTCCTGCCCGGTATCTGTGGTGCCTCCACTCAGGGTCACATGGGTCACAAGGCCAGGCCCAACCCTCCCCTGGCTATGCACCTACAAGACTGGAACCAGGAAGTTGTCCCTCTAGGAGGCCAGTAGCCCTTGAGGGACCTGGGGGGTCAGAATGAGAGATACAATCACCCCACCCTGGACAAAGTCAGCTATTGTGAACATGTGTCACTCCTTTGACCTGTCCAGTACCTTGGGACACCTTTTCTACATGTGAGGAATTCTCCACCCTATGAATCCCCATTTCCCACCATGGAAGTCAGATGCTTCCTGTGTCAGATTATTAGCAAAATGACCCCAACAACCTTCTTACCCTCATTTGCCCTTTGCAATGTGACTTTGCCGCTTCTGCTACCAGGAGTTGGTGTCTATTTCCTTACCCCGTGAGTCTGGAGATAAGTAGTGTTTTGAGCCTTTAGAGCCTAGGCCTCAAAAACATTGCAATTCCCACTACCGCCTTCTTAGAACTCAGTGTTACCTTGTGAGGAAACCTAGGCTAGTCTCCTTGAGGGTGAAAGACTACATAGAAAGAGAGGCCCAGAAAGCAAGGCCAACCACTAGTCACGTAAGTGAGGCCACCATAGGCCACTGAGGCCCAGTGCAGTGGCCAGATGGTGCAGCCACATGAATGACCCCAGGAGAGAAAGGTGAAAGAACCGGCCAGCTAAGCCCGGCCCAGCCTGCTAATCATATGATCATGAGCTAATAGCATGGTTGTTTTTAAGCCACTACATTTTGGGGTAGTTTGTTACACAGCAATAAACGACTGAAACATTTGCATTCCAACATTCCTTACAGTTAGAAATAAAACATGATCTAGGGTCCACCAATAAGACACACACCTTCACTTTAGGCTTTAATTAGAAGTTTAAATAGCATCTGTCAAGAGTAGAGGCAACTATGTCTGGTTTCCAAGGGGAAGTGGCAGAACCTCGCGCGGTAATGTTTAGTGTCCAGGATCAACAGCAACATCTCTGTGGCCCAATGGAGCAGCAGCAGTGCTGCCGATGAATCAACTTTGGAAGACTTAGGGCATCATTTCTGGATATGTGGCCTCCCAGCCTGGTTTTCTGGCCCTCCTAGGGACTTTTTGAGATAACTGCCTTGGTTTGAATAACCCCAAAAGCAGAGTCTAAGGCTAGGATATGGGTGTAGGTAGATTATTTGGGGATCCCAGGAGTCAGGAGTAAAGGAAAGAGGAGATTAAGACAGAGAAGGAGGAAAAGTTAGTAAGTAGAGTAACGGGTGCTCAGTAGGTACCCACTAAAGAATCATGCAGAATAGAATGCAAAATTCTCTCTCCAAAGAGTGTCTGAGACATCTATCCTCTGGCTTCCAGCCTTCATTTGTTTTGGTTTGCTCTTGGAAGAATTGACTCCCCAGTACTTTCAGGCTACCCTATGTAAGAGCTCTGCAAACTTTGTGACTTCAGGAGAAGCCCTAAGTCAGAAAAGAGCACAGAGACATAGGACATTTTGGGTGGGATGCAATCTGTGTACAGCAGAACTAATTAACAGGCAGAGCTAAAATCAGAGATGGTCCAAGGGGATGTGATGTGAGCACAGAAAGCATTTGCTGTACTACCTAACACCCAGCCATGTATGGGCTAATGTTTAACAACAGACTCTCCAAAGTAAAGATGGGGCAGAGGGCTCTAACTTTAAACTATATTGTTTGTCAATTTCTTGGTGTAAACACTCCTACCCTGGCTGACTTCAAGCTACCAATGTGGTGTCAACCAGTTCGCACAAGTTCCTGAGAATCTGACAATTGGCCCTGCAGCTTATAGTGACTCCAGTCTACCACTGCTTAAAATCTTCTAATAAATTCCTTTTCTGCTTTAGCTAACTTAATGTGTTAAACTAAAAACACGGACAACTAAATATAATCAATTTCAAGAGGGAACATTACACAGGATGGGAATCAGAAATTGGGCAAAGGCCAACAGTCTTAGCATAAAAGGTACAAAGGTATACCTTCCGGCGTCTTTTCCCTGACATCTTTCCCTACATCTCAGGGCACAATTCCTGATCCCACAACTAGAGAATGAAGATCACCTGGGAATGCCATTGCAGCCTAGGCAAGAAATTTGAAAGAAAGGCCTGGGTAGACAATAACAGAAAGTCTTCCAATGATAAACTATTTCCAATGTCAGGAAATTCTTCTGTGCCTGAAAACCAAATCCCCCGTGCAGCAGTTTAAATGTTTTTCCACCAGTTTCTTCTTGGTAGAGGCAAAACAATTATCTACAACCTCTGTAAAGTAACCTTTCAGATACTTGCAGGCTTTTCTTCTCCAAAGGAAATAGTCCAACATTGGCCTTTTGTCAGAAATTCAATTTTCTGATGCTTTAACCTTTTCTGAAGCTTTCTTTCTAATCTTGTTCAAGTTCAACATGTCCTTACTAGCTGTAGAACCCAGACTTGAACCCAGGCTTCTTGCTGATTTTTGACTGCAGAGAAAAAAGAAGGAAAGGGGGACCCCTTAGGGACTGTGCATGCTGTATTTATTTATAGATTCCACCATCACCGATTCTCTTTCCAATCCAGCAAATAGCCAAAACAGGACGAGGAGGCAATTGAAGGAGCAGAAGCAGTCACCTTTCTGGTGGTGACCATCTTCCCGTGACAGGTAGAACACAGGCCTTCTGAGCAGGAGTGACGGCTGGTCACCTCTTGCACCTCCCTAGAGAAGGCCTGGCATTTACAACCTGCCCTGCCACTGCTAGAGCTCTCCACAAATCACACTTGCATCAAGCACCAGGATGCTGGAACATTTTTAGAGTTTTAAAAAATATTCCCAAGAGAGAGAATTTAGTAAATCTTAGAAGGGATACTAAGCTCAAGAACAGGTCACAAAAATAGGTTAAAAGCATTTTTACCTATCTCCCTCACACTAACTCATGGATGCCCAGATTCATACCCAAATTATGGCCTAAAACAGCACCATTCAATAGAAACATTATAATAATAATATAAACCCAGTTAATAAGACGCCCAATTAAATTGCAAATGCGATCCACATGTAATTTTACATTTTCTAGTAGCTGTATTTTTTTTAAAAAAAAGAGAAGCTGGTGAAATTAATTTTAATAACATTTTATTTAACGCAATATATCTAAGATATTATCATTTTGACATGAAATATTATCAAATCAATATTTTAAACCGACAATCAATGTTTTAAAATTACTAAGGAGGTACTGTACATTCTTTTCTCATACTAAGTCTTGAAAATCTGATGTGTTTTTGCACTTACAACATATCTCAATCCGGACTAGCCATGTTTCAAGCACTAGTGGCCACTGTCGTAGATGGCACTGATGCCCAGTGTGGTCCCCAGACCAGCAGCCTCAGCATCACTGGGAGACTTACTAGAAACACAAAATTCCCAGCCCCAGGCCAGGTCTACCGAGTCAGAAATCCAGTGTGCCCCTCAGCAATTTGTATTGTCACAAGCCCTCCAGATGAGTGTGATGCACACACAGGTTTGCAAACCATGGGCCTACATGCTGCCAAGTCAGAAGGCTTCATCTGCCTTGGCTTCATGGCATCACCAGTGTCTAATGGGGGATATGAATCTTTAAGAAACTAACTCTCCCCACTTTCCTGTTGCTAGGGAGCCTAAAATAGCAAACTTGGTCCCCATGAGAAATGGTTTTTATTTTTATTTTTGTGCCAATTAAATGAGTTTTCCATTGGCATGCTCCTCTTTTTAAAATGATCCATTTTATCCTTATTTCCTCCTTGTGTTTGGATTTTATTCCTTCATCTTCTTGGCTGTTTGCAGTAACCACAACTACACTTACCTTTCCATGTCATACAAATCTCGAGTTGCCAGACTTAGCAAATAAAAGTACAGGAAGCCCAGTCAAATATGAATTTCAGATAAATGATGAATAATGTTTTAGTATAAGCATGTACTCCGCAATATTTCCCAGAAATTGCAAGGGACGTACTTATATGAAAAAGTATTTGGCAAATATTGCATGAGACATACTAAAAATTACTTGTTTGTTTGGAATGCAAATTTAACTGAGCATCTTGTATTTTATCTGGTAAATCTATTCATACCCTCCTACATCCTTCTGACTCCAAAGTCCTCCAGGGGCCAGACCCTGAGGGCCTCCTGGGTCAGCTGCAGAAGCACAGCACTATCCTGAGAACTGCAAACCTGTGGGCTCCTTCCCCAGCAACCTGATAGAAAAAAAATGATTCTGGGTAAAACCAGCTGCCCAAATGTATTCCTGGGCTTTCCAAGGATGGGTCCTCTGGCTCCCGGTGAATGCCAGCTGCCTCTCAAGATCACACTTCCATTTAAAAAAAAAAAATCAAATCAAACAAAGAGAACACTGTCAGTCAATCAGGGCTACACAAATGCACCCACTTAGATCACAGCTCAAATTGGGCCTCCAGATTTGTGCTATTGAAAAGGAAATTGGCCTCACTTGCTTCGAAACAGCCTCAAAGTGGGGAAATTAATACAGAAGACGCCAAGTCATAATGAAATCTGGCAACGGCAGTGGGTTGTGTGGCATCATCCAATTACAGCAAACATAGACACTGCCCAGGGGAATAAGCCAGTCTGGACACTGAGCAAAATTAGGACCCTACACAGTAATTACTAGTGGAGAGAGAAAATTTGTTAGAATGTTACAAAAATTGGAGAGTTTGGTGGACGCAAACACCCCAACAAATACACAAGACCGCTACTCCCCAAAGTTCCAAAATAAATGCTGTCAATATATACCAGACTGTGAGCGCCTCCTATGGATAAGGCCCTGTAAAGGCAGATCTTGGCTTTTGTATCACTGCTCCCTCAGCCCACTGTGACCCACTTACCCACATCGTGCAAGAATCACTGGTGCCTGGAGGAGGTTTTCTTTCCCTTCACCAATGTGTTTCTTCCTCCTCCTCAGCGCATTAGACTCCATGGAGCCATAGCCACCGGTATGGAGCCAGGAACATCCTGGGAAGCCTCAACTTTGTCTGGTAAACCAGGGTGACACCTGGGACTGGAAGATAACTTGAGGGTTGGGCAGAGGAAAGCAGGGAAGAAAGGCGGGGAGACCACGACAGAAGCAACTCCAAGTGAACTGAAAATCCAATTGATGAAAAAGTAACAAAATATAGTACCTTGTGCTCTGGACTCCGTGTGGGTTCATAATTTCATAACATTGTTTTATTTTGCCCTCCAATCTCTTCCACACTTGGGGGAGCATAAATACAGGACTGCGAATGAATAAAAAGGGCTGTGAAACCTGATTGTTTCAGTTTATAGTTTCATCTTAGAGTCATCTTTACGATGAATGGTCTGGATTTCAACTTGATATTAAAATAAAAGTGATTTTATTCATTTATCCTCAACAGTTCATTTGATTTTTAAAAGAAGAACATAGTGCACAAATAAGGGTTAAATACTAACAGGATAAATATGAGGCGTTTATACTATATGTCACCTTATCTCCAGAGGCCAACAGAAAATATAAAAAGATACAGCACGGATGTGAGTCCCAGATAGATGATGTAACAGGAAGGAAGAAAATTGTTATTTTTATAAGCAAAGTGTATTTTGAGCCAGGAAATTTCGAAGGAAGACAGAATTTCTCTTACAGAGAAAACTTTTCTTTTGGTTAGAAACAAAATGTATCAAGATATTTGCTTTTGGAAGATGAGGGCCCCTGGGAAAGGTTTAGACAGAGAGAGTAAATCGTTTCCGCTAGTTAAGTAGCAGCATTAGGAAGCTTATCACTGGCTGCTCCCTGGTAACTGAAGGAAAAGACTTGGGGAATATGAAGAGGAGAAAAAAGTCCAGAGAGAGACAGGAGGCCCAATTGAATGAGGAAGTCTGGGGAAGGAAGAAAGTTCTTCCTTTATGGAAGAAAGTTAGAAATTCCTACGATGGAAAGCACCCAAGGGTGTGTAACAATCTCTAATTTGCAATGTGATCCCAAATTTTTGGTAACATCTACTACAGGCAAGAGCCTTGGGTTGGAGGAACTTTGTGAAAGGAATGGGGGCTGCATGTAACGTTCAAGCTGCTGTGAGACAGAAAAATGAGATAAAAGCAGCAAGACACGCATGACAACAAGGAACTCTGCAGAACAGGAAATCAGACTGAGTGGCAACCACAGGAACATACATCCTTTAGGAATCTATGGACATACCAGCTAGAAATGCCAGGTAGAGCTCCAGAGTCCAGCAGTACCTGGGATGGAAGCTTGAACCAAAGTTTTTCTGGTCTAAATAAAGATAAACACCCACCCACCCATCCCACCCTCCCCCCATAGACATATTGGATTTATGACTCCAGAATTGAACCTACTACATATTGGAAGGAAAAAAGGGAGGAAGGAAGGATGAAAGAGAATAAGAACAAGATAAAAAAGAAAAAAATAGGAGTCTGATGACTGAAAGTTTATCCAGTGTCAGTTTAGTTCTGGAGAATATGCATAATTTAGATAACGTGGATAGGACAAGTAATATTGGTATTGATAATGAGATAAAGTAAATGTAAAATAAAGCAGGTGAAACAGACACAAATAAGCTTTGTTATTAGCATATATAGTGGGAGTATATCTTAAACAGATCAAGAAGGAGGGTCTCAAATCAGACTTCCCAGGTTCCACTCCCAACCCCACAACTTTCTGTTCAAGTGAGCTTGACAATTTATTTAACCCTCTCTGAGCATTTTCCTCATCTATAAAAAGAGGATAACAATAATATTTTGCTTGTGGAAGTGTTGTGGGGAATAACTGAGATAATAGATGGTTCCGTTTTTGGTAATGACAAACTGGGTTGTTTCGGGCTAATGTTCCTATTCCCATGACTCTCCAGTTAGGTGAGTTATCAAGCATTGGAGAGTTAGAAAGACAGTGAGAATTTGAGGGGCCAAGATCTGGAAAAGGAAGGAAATAAAGACAGGTGATTCAGGCATCTTAGGGACATTTTTTTCCTTGAGGCAATTGCTAGTCCTGAAAACAAAAGCAGCTGACAGGTGAGAGAGTAAGCAGAGTGACCCAGAATCCCATGGGTTAAAAGGTCAAAAGTTTGACTTCAAGGCCCACCAACATAGTGGGGCCCTGGTAAGTACAGAGAATAAATCAGAAATAGACCAGCCCTCACAAACAATGACATCTGAATCAACTCAATCCCTGACTGGATTAAGGTTATCTGCTACTATAAGAAAAATTAATGCTCTCTGGAGTAAGCAGGGTGCATAGCCTCAAATTGTCTTGACATTTTTTCGTCCATAATGCCCAGCATGCAATCAAAATTAACCAGGCAAACAAAAAGATAAGAAATAATCAAACTCAAAGTGAAAAAAAAATCAGACAATAAAAATAAACTTAGAGAAAATCCAGACATTGCAGTTATCTAACCTGGACTTTCAAATAACTACAACCAATATGCTCAAAAAATTAAATTATGAGATGTAGAATTCATCAGAGAATTGAAACTAAACAAGAAAGAATTTAGTGGAAATTTTAGAACTGAAAAATATAATTACAGAAATTGGGAGCACAATGGATGGGTTTAACAACTGATGAGACACCGCTAGGAATTAGTGACCCAAACAATAAAGTCAGAGGAATGAGAATGAAAACACTAAAAGATGAAAAATATAAGAGCAAAGGGTAAGAGACATAAAGGATACAATGAAGAGATTTAATATATATGTCATTATATTTGGGAGAAAGGAGAGGGAATGTTACCAAAAGTTTGGCACTTGTCCCCAAGGCCACATCATAAGGAGGACAAGTGGCTTGAGGAGAAGGAAAGAGGAGTTTATTAATTTGCCAGCAAACGAGGAAGCTGGCAGACTCCCTTCTCACAATACCAGCGTCCCCCTTCTGAACAGAAGTACAGAGCTTTCAAAGGTTCCGATTGATCTCATAGTTCTGTCTTCTTCTAGCTAAGACTATTTGCAGACAATTCCCTTGAGCCATCCCCTGCGGCACAAAGGACAAAAGAGATTCCCCTGCCCCTCCTGATCACTGGCCTGAGGCAGGGATGCAGATCCTAGTTCTCCAAAAGGAGTGGGGGGTGTTTTAAAGACATATAAAACATTTTTGTTGTTTTTTCAAGCCATTTCTTGTGTTACATATTCCCCCCACCTATGGGAGACGGGGCGACTACTCTGTTAGAGGAATTAGGCAAAAGCAATATTTGAAGGCATAGTGACTGAGACTTCTATAAAATTCATAAAAGAAATTAATCCACAGATTTTGGAATTCCAAAGTGATTTATTTTAAAAGAAAATCTAGACACATCATGGCAAAACTGCTAAAAATCAAAGGCAAATGAAACATGGCCTGGTATATAGTATTTTTCAGTATCTTCAAAAATAATGATGCACAGCTCTGATTTTATGGACAGGGAGTATTCTAACTTTCTAGACAGAAGTAGGTTGACACGCCCTTAAAACAAAATAACCTAGTTAGTATTCCTTCTTATCGCTCTTTCAGTAACATAAATAAATAAATAGTACATACATATAGAGAGAAATTTATATCTCCATGTATATATACACACACATATATATATAAAGTATATATATTTAGTATGGCTTGGGCATTCAAATGTTGAGGCCTTACAGCTTACAACCTATGATAGACTCATCCCAAAACCTAAGATTAGAAATTAAAATGTGACAGTTGAAAAATGTTATGCTGCTATAGAGTTCCAATTGCCTACCATTAACAATCTGCAGTAAGTTTTCTCAGCTCCTTTTCACAGCAGGAAAAAGATCCCATGGATATATGGGGTTTCCTCCTAAACCCTGACCCAACATCTCTTCTTCCCTCTTCCATGAGTTCAGCCATCAGAAAAGGACTGAAAACTAAATCAGTTCCTTCTACCTGTCCCTACATGAAAGTCAGGAAACATGGCTCACTGCACAGCATTAATCACCCCAAAATACTCTTTTCCATAATTCCACTGGAGCAAAAATGTGTGTGCAGTTTATTTGCTTATGTTGTCAAACAAAACCAGAACCGGACAGTAGTTAAAGTGGGGGAAAAAATAGATTTTATTCAGAACTATTGCAATAGGGGAAAAGAGACCTCATTATAGAGCTGGGCTCAATTTCAAATACAGCATGAGCAAGTGGGAATCTTATAGCTAAGGAGCAGGGAGGAGGTCAGCAAATGAAAAATTACTAAGAGAAAGTATCAGGGGGAAAGGGGAGATTCTGACTACACCAACGTAACAAGATTCTTGCTGAACGCAGTCTAGGGTGATCAAATAATCGCCCTGAGGGATGGTGGAGAATGAGAAATCCAGTTAAGTATTAGATATTGAGGGCTATCGGACATGGAGGCTGGGGTTGGAGGTTCTGGTTAAACTGTATTAGCATGATTCTCGCCAAAATTGGACAAGACATTGATGCCTAGTTGAAAAAAAGTTCAGGAGAGGCGGACTAAAGTTTAGTCAAGAAGATAATCTTGGCTGGACATGGTGGCTCAAGTCCATAATTCTAGCACTTTGGGAGGCCAAGGTGGGATGACTGCTTATAGAAAGGAGTTCAAGACCAGCCTGAGCAAGAGTGAGACCTTGTCTCTACAAAGAAAGAGAAAAATTAGCCAGGCAAGGTGGTGCACTCCTGTAGTCCCAGCTACTCAGGAGGCTGAGGCAGGAAGATCACTTGAGTCCAGGAGTTTGAGGTTGCTGTGAGCTATGATGATGCCACTGCACTTTAGCCCACAGCAACAGAGCAAGACCCTGCCTCAAAAAAAATCATCTTTATCAATGTCATGGTTATTTTTGTTTGGTTTTTCTTTTATAAGAACTTTTTTCTGTTAAAAACTTATTTATTTACACCAAGATAGTACTTTTTAATAATAAGGTGACCAGAAGATATCACTCACTCAATGTATAAGTTATTGGTGTTTTTCTGGGGAAAAAAAGTCAAGGAAGAAAGGAAAGACGGCAAAAAAAAGAGGTAAAATGAAAGATAGAGAGAGGTAGAAGAAAGACGAAGTAGAAAAAGAGAAGCTGTAACTGGCTCGGCGAACCCTGTATGTTTTTTAAAATCCTCTCCCTTAACTAGCTGCTTGACCCTTTGAGTTGTTTCCCAGAATTGATGGACTCGAGCTCCTGGCCTCAAGTGATCCTCCCACCTCAGGCTCCCAAAGTGCTGGGATTGCAGGCATGAGCCACCACACTCAAAATGTTGAATTTTCTACAAGACAAAGAAGTAGCGATTCTGAAGGTCCCCAGAGTAGACTTCTTGATGCCAAGAGTCACCGTCCCCGAAAACCTGCCCCCAATGCATGTAGCCCCTTGTAAGACACACCACAGCCTGGCCCAACGCATTTTATTTTAAAAGCCCATGATATCTGTTAGGGAGATGGATTTGGGGCAGCTTCTCCTGTTCTCCCGACAAGAGAGTCCTATTAAAGATTCCTTTCTTCTTTGGCAATCTTCTTGTCTAAATAATTGGATTTTTGGACAACAAGCACCTGGACCTAGACTGAAACCCCCTTGTGGTTTTGACAACAAAGCAAGAGAGAAAGAATCAAAGAGGAGCAGAAGGGCAAAAAGAAAGAGGAAAATGAACCCCAGGGCAGCAGCCTGAAAGTGGGCGCCAAATACTGGTCCAGTGGAGGACGCAGCTGACCCAAGGACAAGGTAGGGAAGATCAGGTTTATCAACGTGACTTTGTTATTTGGTCTGAATTCTTGTGAAAAACCAACTCCTCAGACAAATTCATATTCATATGCAAACATAACAAATGTGCACAGGCTATTCAGTATTAACAATGCCATTCAAAAGGAAAATCCAAGGTTTTCTGAACCTGTTTTTGCATTTGGTTGTTTCTACCATGGACATAAAACAGAGGTCCTGGCAGATTTCATTTACCCTCGTAACAACCCTGGGAGAAATATGAAACTCTTACAATTGTTCACATTTTCTGGCCTCATACTGGAACACGTATAGACATTAAGAGACCTTGTCCAATAAACATGACCCCAAATATAGACTGTATCACTTTAACTATAAGATAATGCTGTTTATCACAGTGTGGCTAGAGGGAAAACGTGTGTGTGTGTGTGTGTGTGTGTGTCTTTTAAAACATTGAACAATTTGACAGAAATCTTCTTATCTGCTTCCTAAGACTCCTCCAGAGCTCTAAGCAACATATCCACGTACTTCACTGAATAAATATGGAAATTATCAGCTTCAGTCGTCCAGGGAAAAGTAGGAATTCTGCAATAATGGTGCTCCAACCCTGAAACCTAGGCGCCTTGAAGTCAGAATGGGTACAGTGGCTGAGCCACTCCCAAGGCTTGATAAGATCAGGTGAAGCGGAGGAAAGCATGCTGAGTCCTATTCCTCATGCCACGCTTTTCAACAAGCAGGATCTTATTAAAGAGATTCTACACCTCTTCATCTGTTTCTCCAAGAGTTTTCTGCCTATTGCTATTAACTTTATTACTTTTTTTGAGACAGAGTTTTGCTAGAGTATCAAATAGGCATGAACTAAATTCATCTAAAAATTAGAGTACAGTGGCATCATCATGGTCACTGCAACCTCAAACTCCTGGGCTCAAGCGATCAGACTACAGGCGTGTGCTGCCACACCCAGCTAATTTTTCTATTTTTTGTAGAGACAGGGTCTCACTCTTGCTCAGGCTGATCTTGAACTCCTGGCTTCAAGCAATCCTCCTGTCTCAGCCTCCCAAAGTTCTAGGATTACAGGTGTGAGCCACTGCACCTGGCCTGCTATTATCTTCTGTTTGAAACTGTGGGCTAACTTTCGGCTTTATTGTTCCTCGTTAAGATAGAGTATGCAAGATGGAAAACAAGCATAGGAGCACAAATGGGGGCTATCTTGTTAGAATATAAGCTCCTTATGGGAAGAAACATATTGTGTGGTCTAGGCAACCACTTAGGAGTGTTTTGTTCCTGGTTCTTAATTTATGGAGACAAATGTGATCAAGTATTTGTTGTGCAGCTGTATTCCAGATATCTTAAAGGCTAAAAATCAGAAGACATAGTTTCCATCCTAAAAGACCTGAAGTCAAGTTGGGAAGACAAGAAATAAAGATGTGCAGAGTTTATTAAATAACACCACAGGTTAATTAATAAGACAACAACAAAAGACAAGTCATGAAACAATGCATTTTTAATTTTTAGATGAATTGCATAGCTAATACCTCAAGAGAACATAGTGATTACTTCAAGCTGTGGTGGAAATGAAAACTTTCATGAGGGAGGTAGGACTCAAACTGGGCCTTAAAATTTGCATTAGATTTGGATAATAATCAGAGCTTACTATGTGCCCAGCAACATGCTATGTGCTTCCAATACAATGCCTCATTTAATTGTTGCAAAAACCATGATAGGATCGATATTATTGTCTCCATTTTACAGAAGAGAAAACTAAGGCTCATTAAGATTATGTAATGTTATCTATGGTCAGGACTCAAATCCAAATGTAGCTCTAAAACCCATATCCCCATAACATATTACATAGCTATTTGATACTCAGCAAAGGTTTTAGCAAATCTCAGAGATGGGGATGCATGGTGGCCGGGTGCACTGAATATATGAGTCTAGCATGGTCGAGAGGCCAGATGGAGCCCTGAAGACTGAAATATCTGGAGAACAGAGTGATACAACTGAACAGATAGTTGGAGCGAGCCTTACCTATATTCACCAAACTGTAAATTGTGGGTATTATTGTGGACTTGAATTATGAAGGACTTAACTGTTTCACTCAAAATATTTCCCACTTCCTGTTCTCTCTGAGATTCAGCAGTACTGAATTCCTGTTTTAAAAAGATGCCAGACCTCCAGAACTCTTCATTCTGAACCTGGGATAATCTACATATTACTTTGCATAAGTTTGCATATCAGGTTCAAGAGCTCCCCATCGCCTTGGTTATATGATGTTAATTAATTGACTAGTGCAACCTCCAGCAGTTTTCCCCTGCCTTCCCTCCCCTGCCTGAGGCCCACCCAAGGCGCAGGTGTTTCACTCCAGGGAGAAAGAGGGGCCATTCTGGCAGAAAGCATTTGACACGGCTACTTATCAGCCCAGCTCTGAGGCTTTGGAGGAGAGAGCCTGCCCCACCTTGTCGGGAAGAATGACAGTGAGCACCTGGCCCCATGATCCCTGCCCACCCTCCCTGCAGTTCAGAGGCAGAGAGGAGGTGTCCAGAAGCCCTTGGACTTTAAATAACAACTTGGGAGAGGAAAAGGGTGGGGGAGAAAAGTAGCCTTGGATTACCTGCAGAGAAGAAAGAAAGCTAAAGATAGAATGGGAAATAAGAAAATCACAGCCAGACAGGGCTTCGGGTAAGACTTTCAACTGTTTTTCTTTCTCTTTGTTCTTCAGTGAGTTAAAAATAATGGTACCCAAAGCCCCACAATATCATAGTAAATGGACAACACCCCTTACCTGGAAGGGAAATGCAAGCTCCCCTGCCTGCAGCTGGGGAAAAGAGCAGTCTCTCAGGCCCACAAGACTCCCACAGTCAGCTTCCAAATGCCTCAGAAGAAGGCTTTCTTACAAGCTGTAGAAAACCCCAAGTTCCTTTCCTGCTGTCACCTTGATCCAACCACCTGCACAACCCAATGTAACAGTCATGTCCTTTCATACGTATTTCCCAGAACTGACAAAAGCCTCGATTCTTAGTTCCTAGAAAGTCAGGCATGAGTATCCTAGCATAGGGTTCCCTCAAAACTGGATAAGCATCACCCTTTTAGCACCTACAATGCCTCCCAACTCCGCTTCTCTTTGGAGAGGTGAGAATCACTTCAGTCCAAGTGTCACCTCTCCTTGAGCTCAGACAATGGAATGCTCAGAATAGCGAAATAATTTCAGCAAAGAGGGGGTGGCAATGCAGCGGACAGGAGGACCTTCCTTTCACCCCCCAAAATGACATCACAACTGTGGATCACCATAGGGCTGATCTTGAAGACAAACCAGCTTTAATTATTTTAAGACATTCTGAAAAAAAGGAAATGTTTGCACAATCATCTGCAGCCCTGAGTCATAAAGGATTAGTAGAAAAATTATTGGAACCGATATTTCTGAGGAATTGCATTTAAGTATGAGAAATAAAAATAAGATCCTAAGGCCCCAACCAACTGAACAGACCCCCTCTTGGCCAAGGGGACCCCAGAGAAACCTTAAAAAGAGTTCCCAGCCACGACCAGACGGGAGGTCAAACGTGCCTTATTATACCCCCTCCCTCGATACCTGTCATTAGACTTTCTTTCCTAAGACTTAAACAGAAACAGCCCTTTCAAAAAACTTACTCCACCACTGATTTCAACCAATTGCCTGACACTGCAGCCGGACTCCCCTCCCTTTCTGCATTTTCAGTGCAACAACCAAACTCGCATTCGTTCCTGATAAGAGACCACTGACCACGGACCGGTTCTGGCTGATTTATGGAGGCTGCACACAAGATGCCCTTGTGTCCCTTGCTTCACTTTTTAATGTATAGAGCCTAATTTTTACCACATTTAAATGTTAAGTCTCCACCCCAAAGTGAACATGGGATGTATGTAATATGCATGTTTGCTTACTATGCATGCGTGCCCCTTCATGAATATTCATAGCTCCTCCTGGAACCTGCTAAATATGTGTACTTAGCCAACCCATTCAGCATAAATTCCTGTCTCACTCTTCCTTTTTCCAAGTGGCTTCTTTTGGTTTCTGGCAGTAATCACCCTTCCCAGTCTGGAGGGTGTGTGGCCAGCCTGCACCTTTATAAGACATAAAGCTCTCCTTTCCAAATTTATAGATCTCTTGATTTGAAGTTGACAAGTATTTGTCTTTCGACACGCCTGTGTCGGAGTGTGCTTAGTTTTGGGTCCCTGAGTTGAAAATTAAACTATATCTGCGGTGTCAGGCAAACAGTCAACAGGATAGCCATTATCTGTAAAACTGAAAAACTTGAGGCCGGCGCGGTGGCTCACGCCTGTAATCCTAGCACTCTGGGAGGCCGAGGCGGGCGGATTGCTCAAGGTCAGGAGTTCAAAACCAGCCTGAGCAAGAGCAAGACCTGGTCTCTACTATAAATAGAAAGAAATTAATTGGCCAACTAAAAAAATATATATATAGAAAAAATTAGCCGGGCATGGTGGAGCATGCCTTTAGTCCCAGCTACTCAGGAGGCTGAGGCAGTAGGATCGCTTGAGCCCAGGAGTTTGAGGTTGCTGTGAGCTAGGCTGACGCCATGGCACTCACTCTAGCCTGGGCAGCAGATGAGACTCTGTCTCAAAAAAAAAAAAACTGAAAAACTTGCAAAGCCAGAAATGAACAACTATAAAAACACAGTTCTTCCTTAAAAATAAATGTCATCATTTGCATAAACCATTACCACTTACTACCTAATTAATATACAACAAAACAATTACCGAGACTATTAGTAAGTGCCAGATTAACTTTTAACATGTATTTAGCACAACCCCAAAATATTTACATAATTGTAGTGGAACAAAATTATCATTAGTCTTTTTAGCCTTTCTCTTCCCCCTATCACAAAAGCATATTCTAACTTCTCTGACTCAGTTTCTTCCCCTTGTTTTGTTTTAAGGAGGGCTCTGCCATTGCCAGGTCTGTTCTTCGGGACTTTCGTGAACAGAATTTGAGGGAAGAGGTGGGAAATAGCAAGGGACAGAAGGAATAGAGACACCAAGGCTAGACCTGAGGGGGATGGTTTTTCAGAAAGTTAAAAAAAGAGTCACTCCAGAGAACCAAGGGAATGTGAGAGAATTAATAAGATAAAAAAGGCAAATATCTACAAATGTTTCTGGGGGCTTTGTATCCAAATCATGATGGATACAAATTTTACAAGAACTAGAGATATTAGAAAATTGCCTTTTGGGCTATTTGTTTCACTACAACTCTGAGAGAGGACCACATGTGGTCACTGCTTCAATAGGTTGCATGTACTAATCCTTCTTAGCTCGTACTTAAAACTTGAAGAGAAACTGGAACTCTTAAAAAGAAATTGGAAGAGAAACTGTTCCATGGCTGCAATCTCTATCCCTTACTCCCACCTCCATCAACCAAGAGCCTTGAAATGCTAATATCCTCTTCCCTGTATACACATTGGATTGAGTATTGTGTTTGCATACACAACTAGTTATGTTACTTTATGAGAGCAAACTAAGTTAATGGCAATAGATCAATGTTCCCAGAGTGATTTGGGTTTTCAGTTTCCCTCCCAAAGTGGCTGTGAAGATTAAGTGAAATAATGCAAAGCGTTTATAAACTGCAAAGAACTATATGAATGTGCCATCCTGGCAATTGATCTTGGATGGAAAACTGCAAAAAGATACAGGGGCCTGAAGCAACAATCATTCTAGTTCAGACTTCCATCAAAGCTTCAAGAGAACAGAAGCAAATATTTTCTGTCTAGGTAAACCTCTGGGATCCCATTGCTTTTAAATCTGGGAGAAAATCTGACTTAAGCCCCATCCTATGTAAGGGAATATTTTTGGCTGATTCCCAGGGGTCTTACATGGTCACCTCTTGCTCAGATTTCCTGTCCCAGTGACCTCCCAAACTGTCACATTTCCCCTTCTGTGGCTACCGTCTTCTTTCTGTCCTGTACCAGATGAATGTACCTTTGCCTGTTAAACCTCAAAAGTATCACCCACACTAAAGCCGTTGCATATTGCAAACAGATTTTTACTAAAGGTTGGGATTACAGACAAGAGTTCTACCACAGCACACAAACAACTTAAAACTAGAGCTTCTAGCCCATTGCCACCCATGGGTCTACCTCAATGGACGCTGGTCCTTCTTCCCATCCCACTTCCCATCAAATGGCTTCTGTCTTGGGATCACACCCCCTCCTCCCATCTACTTTTCTGTGTTCTCTCACTTTTATTATGCAGAGTACTTCTGATCTCCTTTTGTCTCCTCTCCTTTCCAAATTGTCCTCTAGAGTTGGGGGAGTGGGATGGGGAGGCTTCATCTTTCACACCAAATCAGCCATTAGGGTATTTTCCTAAACATTCACATGTGACCATGCCACTGGCCTCGCACGGCAAACCAGCTGCAGTCCTCAGTTCCTGTTTTCAATAGAGATTTTCTTTCTTCCTGTTCCATATGCATGTGCTGGTGAAGGAGAGGGAGGGGCTTAAGGAGATTTTCTTGAATTATCCAGACTATTCCTTCCACTTAGGGCTCAATTTTACATGGCTGGCAAGAGCCTGAGTACACTTCATCTTTCCTGCTGTTTTCCATGTCTGTGTAATGAGAGAACAGCTGATCCCTGGTTTGTAAAAATCCAGCAAAATAGCCAATAGCTTAAAATGTGCAAATTGAAGTTATTACACTGGCCCAGATTGGGTCAATGGCCAATTAAGTGGCTCTGTAGTGGCACACAGCATACTCAAGTGAGGATCCCTCACCGGCAAAAACAACTGGAAGGGAACAAATGTGGATCAGCTGAGATCCAGCTGGACCTGTTTCTTGACAATTAACTTTAAGAGTCAGGAAATATGGTCCTTGGTTTGTATTTTTAAGTGATTTTAAAAGAATGATGGAAAAAGTCCCAAAACAACAGATGCTGGCATGGATGCAGAGAAAAAGGAACACTTATACACTGGCGGTGGGACTGCAAACTAGTACAACCTCTATGGAAAGGAGTATGGAGATATCTCAAAGAACTAAAAGTAGACCTACCCTTTGATCCGGCAATCCTACTATTGGGCATTTACCCAAAAGAAAAAAGACACAATGTTTATTGCTGCACAATTCATAATCGCAAAGATGCGGAATCAACCCAAGTGCCCATCAATTCATGAGTGGATTAATAAATTGTGGTATATGTATACCAAGGAGTACTACTCAGCCATTAAAAAAATGAATTAATGTCTTTTGCAACAATCTGGATGGAACTGGAGACCATTCTCCTAAGTGAAGTATCTAAAGAATGGAAAAACAAATACCACATGAACTCACTATTAAATTGGAACTAACTGATTATCATTCATGTACCCAGAAGGAAGTAAACCTCACAGAAATCATGCAGGTGGGAGAGGGGGAGTGGGGAGGAGGGGATGGGTAAAATCATACCTAACAGGTACAATGTATACTATCTGGGTGATGGGCACACTTACAACCTTGACTCAAGCAATACAAAAGCAATCCATGTAACCAAAACATTTGTACCTGCATAATATTCTGAAATAAAAATAAAATAAAATTGCATTTGAAAAATAAAAGAATTATGGTGTGGGGGGAAGAGTAATAGCAGGTGAGTTCAAATGGGAGAACTGCCTCTTCCTAGCATTTGGGCACTTCCTCTGGAAACTGTTTTAAATTATTTTTGGAGGAAGATAGAAGATGGATGTGTTACAGCCTTACCAGGTTCATTGCCCACTGCTCAAGAGGAAGCCAACACACTGGTACAGCAGGGGTTACAGCAGAGAAAGAGTTTAATATTGCAGGTGCCATGTGAGGAGACAGAAGTTCTCAAATCCATCTCCCTGAGAATTTGGGAGTAGGGTTTTTAAGGATAGTTTGGTGGTCAAAGGGATAGGCAATTGGGTCTACTGATTGGCTGGGTTTGGGGTGGAACCATAGGGGTATAGAAATTGACTTCTTGTGCTGACTCAGTTCTTGGGTGCGGTTCACAAGACCAGTTGAGTCAGTTCCTCAGTATGGGCCACTGGTTTGGGTGGGTCAGCCCTCCACCTTCCACTTGAATGCAGAGCCTGGAAGATATCTCAAAAACTAGCCTTAAGTTTCACAAGAGTGGTGTTATCTATGGGAGTAATTAAGAAAGTTAAGAATCTTTATGACCGTCAGCTATGTGACTCCTGAGTAGCAATTATAGGAAAGCAAACTAGGGGACAATGGCTGGTTATATACAGATTTTAACTATGCCTATGCCTTTGCAGAGTTCAGGCCACCACTACAGTGGCCTTTTATTAATTTTATAAAAGGTGGTTTCAGATGGATGGATAAATGGTTGGCTGAGGG